>PVIH01022800.1:0-26295 GCA_004025045.1 Sigmodon hispidus | reverse complement strand
AAGCAGTTAAGGCTACCTGAAGTTCTAGAGTCAGACACTTACCTGTGCAGGTTTCACTTTTACCAAATGAGGTAGTATCTGCTTCACTGGTACAGTCCCTTTGGGAGGAAGGTTCTTACTCACCACCTCTGCCCAAGTAACAGCCTAGGGAAGAAGAAGACATATCAGTGTAACATAGAGTCATTTACTTTTGCTTCCCCATCCACCTCTGGATCAGTCATGGGCAGGAAGGTCTCCAAGCATCTACCATCTTACAAACTGAATACAGATTTCAAAACTGTATTGGAAGGAGACATGCATACAAGTATACCCCTATAATCTCAATACTAATTAAGTCTCAAGACTAAGTAAGGTTAACCTAGGTTACAGAGTCAGACCAGCTTAAAGTCAACGAAGTAATTGTGGTAGACAAAAAGAGATGAAAAAACAGCCCATCCTGATCTACAGAGCATGTTCTCAGAAAGTAAAGGCCTACACAGAGAAACCATCTCTCTCTCTCTCTCTCTCAAAAAAAAAAAAATAAAACCAAACAAACCAAAACTAATAGACAAAGAAAGTCATAGACAATAGATAAGGAATTTGCACCAAGTTCTGGGTTTATTCTTCCATATCTTATAAACCAGGCATAGTGGCAACTAACTACATTCCAGGTCTCAGGAGATAGACTAGGAGAATCAGTTCAAGGTCAGCTTTGTATAGAGTTGGTGGCCAGTCTGGGAGATGTGAGACTCAGTGTCACAAAGACTCTGTAGCACCCAATGCTAGGATATTGCACTATTACCCACAGCCTGGGACTGAAGTTCAGCACAGCAAAGAGAAACAGGAACATAGATAGTGCTCAGCCACAGTCCTTACCTTCAAGTCCTTCTGAGCTGGGGCAACATCCCCTGGGGCTGAGGAGGTGCTCTTTTGCACATCCTCAGAAGCACCTTTCTCTGGTGCAGGCTCAGGCTTGTCCTCCTTGATGTCAGGCAAAGGTTCTGGTTTGGGCTCCAGCTTCATGTCCGGCTTCTCCAAATTCTCCTGCAAGTCCTTGCTGTCAGAAGAGAATTTGAGAAATGTAAGTCTGTCTCTATGACCTAGCAAGAAAACACTAACCCAGCACTTACAATTATCAATGTGTGCAAATGACCAATTCTGGTGTACACTAATACATGTAGATAGAATAACAATATACATAAAATAAATGGAAAAATAAATTTAAAAAACTCACAAGGAATTCTGGTTGAGAAAACATTAGTTACAGTCATTCAGTTTCTATACCAGTTGCCAACATACAACTTTTGAGCTTCCGTTTCCCTCCTGCCACCTTAACTCAAAAGGTCTGTGGTACAACACATTATCACTCTCACACAGTGGGCAATTGTGAGCACACACGCAAACATCTGAGAGGGACATGGAGCACTGAGTATTGTCCCAAGGAACATCCATGGCAACAGTGAACACTTTGGACCAGCAAAAACATTTCTTCCCTATGAGCATGACAATGACAAAATAAAGTCAACACTATACTCATTGTTTGAGGTCATAGAAAATAACTTTAAGGAAGACCTTTGTCATGTACTCCAAAACTTGCTCTAACTAATTATTTTTTATATGTCTCTATATGTTTCTGAGTGTATATATATTTGTGATAGAGACTTTAAAGTCCAGAAGAGCATGTCAAAATCCCTCAAACTGGAGTTAAAGCAGTTTGCAGTCACCATGTGCTTGGTGGACACTGAAGTCCTCTTCAAGAGCATTAAGTGGTTTTATCACAGCAAGCACACTCTCCAGCCCCAGAGCAACTTTATAATCTGCAGTGCATTTCCTTGATATGGGGAGAAGCACTGGATAGAAGGTTGTGCTTAGCTTAGGGTGTGACATTTATTCATCTAGTCAACTAAATTCCGTTACAGTTCTGAGAAAGCCTGGAATCCCTGCATCTGGAAGGATGAGAGAGATGATAATAAAAAGTCCAGGCTAGCCTCGGCTATACATTGAGCTCCTTTGTCCAAGACAATTAGTGACATGACTCAAAAAATAACTCATCACATTGTTGAAGCAGTGTTCACAGTCCATTCTGTGAACATAACAAGTAATCAGAAATGACACCAAATGTTGTCCTAGAAAATCACCATTGCTCTCTTCATTGGAGACACAGTCTCATTCCACAGCCCCTCTAGGCTATGTTTAATCTCACAGCTGTCCTGTAGCCTCAACTCTGGAACACTGGGATTGCTGGTCTCTCCACAACTTACTTAGGCAGTGGCTGAAGATCACACCCAAGATCCAGTGCATAGTAGACAATCCTCTATTCATTGATACAGACAGACAGCTCCTGCTCATGGTCTGAGAGTAATCCTTAAAAGAGACTCTTTCCATCACAATCTAACATTTGTTGTAAACCTGGGCATGTGAAGAGAAACCCTTACCTGACATTCTGATCATTTAAATTTGTAGAGTCATCAGGTTCCAATTCAGGTGTCTGATGTTTTTCATCAGGTTTTTCTATTTTTTTCTCAGATTCTAAGAGGAAAATAAGTATGATAACTCTAAACCTTACAAACTCCTTCATTTAGAGATTCTACTATAGACAAAAAGGAAAACACAGTAAGAAAAACAGGGCAATTTGGTAAAGTCAAGGCACAGACTTTAAGGGGAAATATAATCCTTTTCATTAAGAACACAGACCCTTTAAAAGGGAAAAGTCTCTGCTTCTTGTGTGTTTTGAATGTGACAACCCAGTGTTCTGCTCCTGGCCATGCCTTACTTCCCTGTGGCCATGCCTTTTCAGCCATGATGGATTTGTACTCTCATAAAATGGATGAATTTGTACTCTCATAAAATGGGAGCCAAAATAATCCCTTTCTTCCCAAAGTTGTAGTATTTTTTCTCAAAGAGAGAATTGAAATGTCTGGTCCTGTAAATATAATTGCTCTCAATTCAGGATGGAGTAGGAGAGATTATTTTTCATAGGGCTCATCAGCTTCCCATCTCTCTTAGCTGGGAAAATCAAGTCCACATAAGGAGTGCAGAGCAATCAACAGAGCACTTGTGTTTATTACAAAGGCCAGCCAGGAAGACACTGGAAACTGTCAGGCTGGAGAACAAGCAGGCCTTACCTACTGCTGTGGTCACTTGGTTCCCATCTGGGTGGCCTAAAATCCAGAGCAAAATGGTGGGTATGAAAAACTCTCAAATCTAACCCTCATAAGAGAGATCTATTTGGCTAGGGTGAATAGAACTGACTCAAAATTCTCTGAGAGAGAAAATATCACATTTTGTGAAGATGGTTTCAAAGAAAAAAAAGTTAAAAGGCAAACACACAAATTCCTTAGATTGGGCACCTTTTGCAGGCCTCCCCACTGCTTCCTCTGACTTACCTCCCTGAAGGAAGGAACAATATACCTAACAGGCCTATATTTAGAAGTGAATATGAAACAGAGTCTACTCTTTACAGGTCTGACACTGCACACTGCACTGTGCCCTTTCTTCCAGCCCACATCTACACTGTGAAGAGCACAAAAGTTTGGAACAGCATTGCCAGCAGAGCAAAGGCAGCACCTTTACTGCCCCTTCTACAAAACTGGGATTCCTAGAGGAAGGGCTGCACACCTTTCACCACCACTCAGTGCACACAAGTGTGCCAGGCCTTCTGCATGGTGTTCTGTACTGAGTAGGGCTAATGGTCCTCTTCTGACCCAGAAGAAGCTAACCATTCACATGAACTAGGAAAATTTCTTCAGATTCCCATGTTCTGATAAGATTAACTAATTAAATACATACTGTAACAAAAAATCAATCTGCTAATATTTACAAATTTCATAAGTAACTGTGTTTATGGCTTCAGACTTACCTTCCTGTGGCTCAGTGACAAGGCAACAGACCTCATCGTGGTATCTAAATATGTCATTGTAAACATAAAATTTGTTTCCAACAGAGCCCTGCAATATCAGCAACAAGCTTTCAGTTATACAGATGTAAAGAAAACAGAATCATGCACATTCATCTCTACTTCCTGCTTCTGAGGAAATGTAGCCAGTTGGACATCTCTGCCCTGATACAGTGTACCCTCTAAACATATACTAAAACAAACCTTTCCTTCATTTAAATATTAAAATGCAAGTAAGCCAGAGATTGTCAGCTACAGGAGATTTTATTCCCAGCAGACATCTGGCAATGTCTACAAACATTTCTGTTTTATCAACAGGGTTTAGTTTCTGATATCTGTGGATATTCTGATATAACAGGGATGATGATAATGCAACAGAATCCTGACAGCCTATATCATTTTTGCCATGATTGGATGCCCTAGTGTGTGAAATCGTTTTCCTAATCAGTTGTAAAGAATCACACAGACATATTAAAATATCCATTCTTACCACTTGATGGACACTCACAAAAAGAAGAAAGTAAAAATAAACCAATAAATAAACCTTAAAAGGCACAAGTTGTCAAAGACCATTTTTTCAAACATTTAGAGGTATTGTAGTCTCACCTTAAGAAGGTATTTAAAATACTCTGACTCTTATGTAAGAATATCAATCCAAGTATTTGTGGTAGTATACTCAAAGGACTTCTCATGTGTGTTTAGACACAGTGGAGTGGAAATCTAATCATCTCATGTATTGGCTACTCAGTTTCTAAGGTTATTCTCTCAACCTCTAGAAGGGAGATATCAAAATATACCATAGTGCTTCATCTATTGAGATGGTTTATGCAACAGTAAATTTTCTTAATTGAGATAAGTGCTTCCTAGTATTTTTTTGTACTGTGGAGAGAGGGGGTGTCTTATGTGGAAGGGGCAGCTGAAGGCTGACCGGGAGGCATTGGTGGAGTGTAGGGAGGGGAGCATGGGCATACATGGATAAAAAGGATTTTTTTAAATAAAATTCACAATTGTATTTAGTTTAAGAAGATGTAGCAATGCATGAATTTAATATCTATTATTATTTCACACAATGCAATTTCCCCTTTTCTACACCTTTGACCATATTTTTCCTCTCCTTACCAAACCCATCTAGTTCATGGACATTCTAATTATGTTTTCTTTCTTTCTAAAATCCTGAAATATAGTCAGTCAAACTAAAAATAAAAGGTGAGGTTATGAGCATAATAATAAAAAAGACAAAATGAACTCTCATGTGCCTGTAATTAGCAATATAGGCTGTAAAATCCTCCCCATAAGAAGTCATCAGTTCTTCTTCATTGAGACATCAACCATGGTTTATTGTGGACTCTTCACAAGCTAGCAAACCTTCTGCTTCAGCTTGCCTGTAATGCATCTCCCTGGGCCTGTAAGAACACCTTAACTCTAGGACAAAAGTACAATATGTCTCTGCCTGTAGCTCGAATTTTGATTGCACTGAAAAAGACCTACAGCTGTATATCAGGGAAAGACTGAAATATCAGAAAGAGGAAGCACCACAGTAAAATGTTACCCAGCTATCTTCTAACTACCTCAGTCTAGGTCCTTGTTGCTTCTACCTCGCTGCTGTATTCCTATGTCACCTTAAATATCCTTCTTTTCAGCTGTATCCCATCCAGGTTAGGATTCAAGGCAGGAGCTGACTATTTGGTAGTCAGTCTTGAATTCGCAGAAACACAGAAAGTTCTCTGTCTCTGGAGTTCTGGGGTTGAGGGCATAGGTCACCACTCCCAGGCTATTCCTGGGATTAAAGGTGTGTGCCACTGAAGCCCAGCTCTTTGTCCTTGTATTCAATGTTGAAGAACCTCCTAGCTGTGTCTGCCAAGTTTTTCAGAAATGTGTTGTTCTCTTGATATTCAAGGTTTTATTAAATATATCACCACATCTTCCCCTGGAGACATTTCTATAATCCTAGGCCAGCAGAAATGTAGACACAGCACAGGAATATTAGACTAGAAGCCAATAGCTATCATGCAACATACCTGAGGGGCAAGCACAAAGGTCTGCATGAACCTCCGCTCAGCCTGGTTATTTTTGGACAGGGTCCCCATCACCTGGACTACAATTCCGCCATTCAGAGTGGCTTGTGCATCCACCTGGATGATCTTGATGTGGCAATTGGTGTAGTTTTGGGACATCAGTTTCTTGTGTATTTCCTGAGGAATGGAGGTAAGAGTCAATCCCTCAGGAACTGAGCAGTTCAGAAACTCAGAAAGCAGATACCAGCCCCAAAGCAAACCCTAGCAGTTCTTCCAGCAGCTCCTCTGTGTGTTTTCTCAGGTTAGGTTTAGATACTCAGCCCCACATCTACCCCTAAATCCTTGAGCAGAGTCTGGAAGCAATCTCAAGAGCAAAACACCAAGCATTCTAAAGAGCAAAGTCCTTTCAATGACTTCAGGTAGCTGGTGTTCTTAGATACACCCAGGAAACAATGCTCTGAATGTTCCTGGTTGTGGTCTGTGTGTGAGGCAAATTGTGGTGAGGAGACCTACCTAGTGCCATTCCACAGGTCAGGGCCATGTACTGTCTATGAGAAGGGGACCTGAGCATCAGCACTGACCTAGTGCTCCTGCCATCATTTCTTACCCTCCAGGATGGACCACACCCTCAATCCCTGAGCCTCTCTCAGTGGGTCTTCCTGCCTATGATGCTTCTGCCTACTGCTTTGCCTCAGCATGAGAATACAACCAAAGACTCTCTTGGTACTGTGATTACTCAGGATCCAGTTTAAAAACTTAAGTATTGAACAAATCTATCACAGGCTGCGAGGTGGCTCAGCATGTAAGGGTATTTGCCATAGGGTCTAATCCACATGTGATCTCTACGACCTATAGGTGACAGAGGAGAACTCCTGGAAAGGAGTCCTTTGACCTCCACCTACATGCCATGGCAGTCACACTCACCAAAAAGTCAAAAAATAATCATATCAGAGCTGGACAGATGGATCCATGGTTAAGGGTGCTTACTGATCTTGGAGAGGACCTGTATTTAGTTCCCAGTACCCACAGGGCAGCTCAATCACCTGCACCTACTCTTTAAGGCACCTAGACACTTGGCCTGGACATGGTATAGACATATGCTGGCAAAACACTCATATACACATTGAACAAAAATTTTCTTTAAAAGAATTTTTAAAAATGAAAAATTTCCCAGCACAACACAGATAAATAAAAAGCATATATTGCTGTTATAATATAGTCAAAATGTTTCTCTGTGTGTTCCCTGTTTCCAGGGATGAGAGTTCAGCTCCTTAAAAATAACTGTCATACAATACACATGTATAAGCCAATCACTGGGAGGCTGTGGCAGGATAGTCTCACATACATAGCAAGCTCCATAGAAGTCAAACACATATATCAAAATCATGTATTAAAAACTAAAATATCAAATAGCTGTCTGAAATGAATAACTTTTAAGTATAGAAATGACATTTCTATGCAGAATTTTCAATCTAACAAAAAAATGGAATGTTACAACACACCATGGGTTTCAGAAAACCAAGGAATTAAACAGGAGTCACCTCAGTAGGCATCATCTGCCTGGTAGGCAAGAAGCTACCTCCCTTGTTGCTAAGCTACCACCTTTCCTGCTATTGGACCATACTGTACCTACCTCCTGGCCGTAGACTGCATCTGCTGATGTCCCATTGGAATCCAAGCCTCCATGGACATAGGAAGAGTTCTTTCCATAAAATCTGTACAAGAGAAGGCACATTACTTCTCATCTTCTGGGATCCAAAGAGAACCTACTTAGTTTAGTGTTCAGGCTTGAAATGTATCCCCCTTTCTGTGCAGACTCACATCATGAACTGTGATTATGTTTGTGTGAGATAAATCCATTGTACACACCCCAAGTGTGACCAGACACAGTCAATGAGGCATGTGAGTGGTTTCAATATGCACTTCCACGTTTCAGGACAGGATGGTTATATGGGGAAGGACCTTGGAATTTGTCACAAAGCCAGGCTCTAAACATCACAGTGAAGTTCCTCCTTGTGCTGAGAACACTTGGCCTGTCATGGACCAAGGAGTTGGTGCCTTCCCACTTGATAAGGCTGTGGACAGTTGTGCTGTGTGGGCTTTATGAACTTTTATCCCTCAGCTTCTCTCATCTACATACTTCAATAGGCTGATTCCATTAAATGACATCAGATGGATGCACAACAAATGCCAACTAAAGTACAATCACTGAGGACATCTCAGGTCAGCACAATAATCCCTAAAATAAGTGAGCTCATGCTGTATCTGTGGATTGTTCTATCAACATTGACCGTTTACTTATTTTTTTCTTGAGCCAGGGTTTCTATTATGTAGCTGTGGCTGGAACTCATTCTGTAGACCACACTGGATTCAAACTCAGATCTACCTGTCTTGACTCCTGTGTGCTGGAAATATATGCTTGGTTCAATGTGAAAGGAAACGTAATAATTTTCATTTCACTAAAAGCAGTATCACTTCCCATGCTCTGCTCTCTTTGCCAAGCTGCTCTTCTCTGTACCCTGCTTGTAATGAAAATGAGGGAAAAGAAAATTGTAGACTATGATATCATGACCAGGAAAGGTTGGCATGCAGTGTCCTTTGGCTCCAACTGTTGTGTTTGTTGATTCTGATAAGTCAAATTTAAATAACTTACAAGAAACAAGAAAAGTGACAGAAAACTCAGCAAGAGCAAAGAAAAAGAAAGACCAGTAGAAACATGCAGAGACTTTTTTAGTTACTTCAATGTGAGAGACCTTTTCAGTTGCTCATAAGTGAATCTGGAGAAGTTAAATGCTCTGAAAATCAAATCTACAAGATGAGACCAGCTTTTGAAATTCTTTACTAAAAGCAGGGCAAGAGAAGCAGATACTGTTATCAGAAATGAGAAAATTTATGGGAAGAGATCAACCTAAATTAACAGATTCACATACTATAACAACCAAATATTTCAGATTTACACGCCTGCTAGTGATTAATACAGTTTTGTAAACTGAATCTGCGTGAGACAGGCATGGTGGACACCTTTCATCCCAGCAGTCAGGAAGAACAGGTAGGTAGATCTGTGTGATATCTAGGGAAGGCCTGGGTTACATACCATGGAAAGGTATTTGGCTCTTTCTAAACCTCTACTTAGAGGATCTTATGTGAAGAATCATCCCACAGCACCCATCCTAGGCACTTGAGAACACACCTGTGCAGTATATCCGGGGCCATGATCAGCAAGCAATAGTATTGTTTCACAAACTCCAATCCGATATCCAGGGGACTAGGCTTAAGCATATTGATAGCTTTGGGTGATCCAACCTGTAAAACCATACAAGTACATCTATGTTATCACCTGAGCTTTTAACTGAGAGAGCATCCTGCTCCCTGTTTAAAATATAAGAGGGATCTGGGAAGGAGTGGGAGAGAGGGAGAAAGTTTCACCCTATCAAAGCTACATCCCACATCCAGACTATAAAGAGAGTGAGAGACCTGGAAACATGCAGTTGTAAATGTCATGTATCCACCAAATACTTTCTTCCCCTTGGGGCTCTGGGAACCCTGCAGAAGATTGTGAGAACCTGTGGAAACATGAGACACCAAGCAATCAAGCCCTTCCAGAAAAACCAAGCTGACCCTCATAGGAATCAAGAGACTGTGGCTGCATGCACAGGGCCCTATGACATCTGTGTTAAGATTTAAGAGGACACAAAACTCCATCCCTAATTCAGAATCTATCTCCAAATGATAACTACTCTCAATTAAAAAATTATTCTTCCCAATGTCACATATAAGCATATAGAAGGAAAGGGCCTATCCCGGGTGTAGACAGCCAACTAAAAAGAAACTCAATGGTATTTTTGGAGTGTTTTAGCCTTTCAATGCTTTCTTTGGACATTTTTTTTGAACCTTAAAAAATTTCCTTAAATATATTATGTTTTCTGATTGGTGTTATGAGGTTTCTGTTTGTGAAAATGTAATTTTGTCTGCATCTGTATATTATTTGCCTTTGGTTTTTTCTTTATCCAGTTTGTTTTGTCCATATATTGTTCTATTTTGGTTCCTTTTTATTTTCTCTTATTTATTTGTATCATTATTATTATTTTAGATACCAGTTTGCATTCTGTTGAAAAGGAATAAAAGGGTATGGATTATGCTGTTTGGAAAACTAAAAACAATTTGGAATTTGGGAGAGAAAGATCATAATTTGAATATACTATATGAAAACAATCTATTTTTTGGTTGTTGATTTTTTTTGAAGACTGGGATTCCCTTTAAAAGACCCTTAGCTGTCCTGCAATTAGCTCTGTAGATCAGTCAGACTTGGAACTCACAGAGATCCCCCTGCTTTACCTCTGCCTCTGGAGTGTAGGGATTGAAGACATGAGCTACCACTACCTACTCCAAAACCTTTTTCTCATAAAAGAAACTCACAGGGCTGCAGAGGTGAGAGTGCAGGGAAAGTGCTCTCGTGGCATAAACCTGAAGTCAGTCTCAGGGTACAAGAGGAAAGGCAGGAACATTCCACATACGAATCAATGATGCCTAGACTAGCACCTATTTCCCATTGGATCAACTGACTAGCTTGTATGCTAACACATAATGAATTCTAAAAAGTCTCAATTGACCTGAGGTTGCCTGATCTCATGAGAACATGGCAGAAAAGTACTGTGTGGACCCCATCCTCCCCAAATCCAGACAATGCCCTGGCAATTACACCTTATTTAGTAACTGAAAATAGAGAATAGGAATAACTGAATCTAGCTACCACACAGCCATATTTTCAATAGCTCTGGTTACTCTTTTTATCAAATCAAAATTGGTATGTCAACAGTTTACTCAAGTGACATGTTTAAAGTTTTTTTTAAAGAAACATAGTATAAAATTCAGAATGTATTGTGGTGAAAAGCATCCTTGTCACGAGAAACACCCTTGGGTCACTCTCCAGAACCATACACAGAAACTCAGTAAAGAAAGAATGACTTTGCTTGGAAGTAGAGCACTTGCCTAGAAAGAGCATGACAGAACAATCCAACAAAGAGCATGGGACATAATCAAAGCAGACCTGGAATTCTCCTCAAAGTACCAGATGGACAACAAATAATTAAAATTTGTTACTTCTCAGGAATGATACCCAAGCATGTTCAAATTCTACTTGATCTTATTAATAAAAACCCAGAACCACATATTAAGGCAAATGCTGAAAAAGACAGGCACAGGCCCTACATAGACTTCTTACCTCTGTTGAATCCTTAGTGTCAGAGGAGGTTGACATTTTGTATGTTCCTGGATCAGTGCCTGATGCAGACATAGACCTCTTCTATCTCTCCCTGCTTTTTATACCCCTCACAGCCCCACCCTACACCTTCCTATCTCCACCTCCCTACTACTGAGATTAAAGGCCTGGTACTGGGATCATAGACAAGACAACAAAGTGCTGGAATTAAAGGTGTGAGAGTCCACCACCAGATTCTTTTTCCTTACATTGGATCAATCTCAGTTGCCACTTGAACTCCTGATGCTCCAGCCTCCACCCGCAGTGTAGGGATTAAAGGTGTTTGCTAGTACTGCCTGGGCTCCAAGGTTAACTTGTGGTTCTTGTTTATGATCTTTACCTAATTTTTATTTGTTAGCACATTAACAATATATCACCACACATGTCACCTCAGCCAGTTATCAACAGCAAGAGTTGGTGCTAGCTTTCTAAGATGGTGCTCTTAAGAAATAACCTACAATTCTTCCTGGGCTTCTGTAGAAACAATTCACCCCTGATCATAAGGCAAAAACAGAATTAACTTTTGCCCTGTTTGTAAAATGTAATATTGGAGACATCTAGAGAGATTGGCTGAGTTCTGCTTATACTACAGGACCCTATGTCAGGTGACTACATGCACATTTAAATGATTAATGGGAAACTAAAGGAAAACAAACACTTTAACCATCTCTTACAAAATTAAATCAGACACTGACTGTACCACATTAACTGGGTATTAGTGTCAATCAGCCCATCTCAGACACACACAACCTGTATAATAATTAATTCCAATTCTAGGTGGACTTCAGGGATATCATGAGTTCAAGGCCAGTCTGAGCTATATAGTGAATCTCAAAACTACCTCTACAGAAACTTCTAGAAAACAATTTTAATTGATCAGGCAGAATTGCACAAACTTTTAATTTCAGCACTATGGAGGCAAAAATAGGCAGATCTCTGTGAGTTCTAGGCTAGCCTAATCTAATTAGTGAGTTCCAGGATAGCTGGGACTACACAACATAGTGAAAGAGCACTTATTGCTCAATAAGATCTCAGCACTTGTACAGGGTGGTTCACAACTGCCTGTAACATCATCATCAATGGTTCTGAGAGTCTATTTTAACCCTTGTGGCCATTCACTAGTGCACTCCCAATCTTACCTGGGGTTAAACCAAATCAGTAAACAGTAGCCAACCTACAAAGGCTACCTACATTACAATAAATTAACAAATAATTTTTTCTAGTATTTGTTTGGAATCTAGGTTATACCAGGCTGGTATTATGCCTTGGGGCTGTCTACCCAGTTTCCTTTTTGTTTTAGAACTAATTCTCATTTTCTCCGGATAAAGTGGACCTGCTGCCTCACTTCTTTAGCCAGGAGGTTACTCAAAGGAACACTGAGAATACTCTGAAGGGGTGAGAAGGAAACCAGTTCAGTTCACTAGAGAAACACTTCACTACAGGTAGGTATATCTCTGCGACTACAAGGCTAGCCTGGTTTACAGTGAGTTCTAGGGTGGTCATCGGTACAAACTAAGGTGAATTCTTATATTGAACACAAATTTGATAAATATACAAGACAATGGGATTCAGAATCACCATGGAAAAGGAAGGTTTTGTCTACTTTTGTGGGGGAGGGTATGATCCCACCATGTTAAGCTGGACTGGAACTCAGTGAGATCTACCTGGATACTTCTGCACTGTTAGGATTAAAGGTGTGAGCCTTCGTGCCAGGTTTATAATATAATAGATCTTTAGTATTTATGTATACACACAAGCAGGAACCCAATATATGGAGATCAAAAGACAACTTAAAAAATTGGCTGTCTTCTGTTGCAGGAATTTTAGTTTGTATTTCAATACAAACCAGAACCAGATAGTGGGAGATAGCTGGAATATTGGAGAGATAGACACACACCAGAGGCACATCTCACTCAGACCTCCGGGGGGGGGGTTTCTTTACCAATCCTCTGACCCTAAGCTCTCTCTTCAGCCTAAAAGGGAAGTGGCAAGGAAAGCTGAATTCTGCTCTCCCTTCACACAGCCATCACACTCTCTGGTTCAATTTCACTACAGCTAGGATTAAGGTGTGTGTCACTACTGCTTGGTTCTGTTAGGCCCTGATCATATACTGGTCCTAACAGAGTAATAGGATTAAAGGTGTGGCTCACCACTCCCTGAATATCTGGCCTTGGCTCTTTGGGCAGCTCTGTCTTTTAATATTCCAGCCTATTTTTATTACATACAAATATATCACCAACTCTTCAGAAAGCTTTTTTTTTTTTTTTTTTTTTTTTTTTTTTTGGTGTTGTTTGGTTGTTTGGAGACAGGGTTTATTTGTAGTCATGGCTGTCCTGGAACCCCCTCTGTATACTGGGTTGGCTCACAGAGATCCACTATCTCCCAAGTACAGGATTAAAGGTTTATAAGGAAAACACAGCCCAGAAGGAATTCTTTTTTCTTTTTTATTGTTATGAAGAAAGAAGTCACATTTTCTATCCTTGTATATCCTTATTCAAGGTTACTTCCCTCTTCCACCACATCTGGTCATTCTCTCTTCTCCACATCTCCCCATCCCCCCCATGGGCAGACGGCAGGCCGTCCCAGAGTCCCAATATTGCTTAGTTCAGCCTCTACTCCTGGTAAATCCAGTTTTCTCCCCCCCCCAACATCGAGACTGAGTCAGGTGTTCCTCTAGGGAAAGTGGGATCCAAGGAGTCAGTCCAAGGTGTTTCTGATCCCAAGCTGTGGTTTGCAGCTAGGGCATGCTTTGCTGTTTTTTTTTGTTTGTTTGTTAGTTTGTTTGTTTAGAGTCCTCTAATGAGTGAGTACATCCCCTGCTTATCTTTCTTGGTTTGTGTTCCTCGCTCAGGAGGATATTCTCCAAATCCATCCATTTGCCTGCACATTTTAGGATATCATTTTTTCTTACTGCTGAGTAGTACTCCATTGTGTAGATGTACCATAGTTTGTTAATCCATTCTTCAGTTGAGGGACATCTAGGTTGTTTCCAGGTTCTTGCTATTACAAATAATGCTGCTATGAACATAGTTGAGCTAATGCCTTTGGAGTGTGACTGTGCATCTTTAGGGTATACACCCAGAAGTGGTATTGCTGGGTCCTTGGGGAGATTGATTCTCAGTTTTCTGAGAAACCACCATACTGCATTCCAAAGTGGCTGAACAAGCTTACACTCCCACCAACAATGGAGGAGTGTTCTCCTTGCTCTACAACCTCTCCAGCATATGCTGTCATCTGTCTCTTTTATCTTAGCCAATGTAATAGGTGTCAGATGGTACCTCAAAGTTGTTTTGATTTGCATTTCTCTGATGGCTAAAGGTGATCAGTACTTTTTCAGGTGACTTTCAGCCATTTGTAATTCTTCTGCTGAGATTTCTCTTTTTAGATCTGACCCCATTTTTTAATTGGGTTATTCAAGATTTCGGGCTCTAGATTCTTGAATTCTTTATATACCTTAGAGACCAGTTCTCTACCACTTGTAGGGTTGGTGAAAATCTTTTCCCATTCTGTAGGTTGTCGTTTTGTTCTATTGACAGTGTCATTGGCTTTACAGAAGCTTTTTAGCTTCCCCCAGTTGCTGCTAAGACAGAAGAAATTCTTTAATGAGCATGCAAAGTATTAACTGTCCTCTGGATAGTGTCAAAGTGTTATTTTGACTACTTTACAAATGGATCAAAAACACTAAGAAAGAACAATCACTGTTTCAACATAATTCTGAGAATATAATTTTGTTGCCAATAGTGTGTGATCATTATATACATTGCATTTCAATGTTTGACACCAGACACTGGGAACTGAAACAGTGTCTTCCCAGGAAGATAATGAGGCCAGAATAAAGGTTGAAGTTGTGTAAGGAAAGTCCCCCTTGCTACTACTGCACATTCTTTTTTTTTTTTATACTGAATATTTTTATTCAGGACAAAAAGTATACAAACAGCCTCCCCAAATCAACAACAACACAACCCAAAGCGATACAAAAACTTCTAGTCACTTGCAGTATCGGTCAGCTTTCAATTTGGCTCTCCTGTCCAGTAGTGTCTCATGCAAAAATCCATCTTTCTGAGCCTTTTTGAGAATTTTACTATCTTCTTTGCTTACTTTGAGTTTGTGGTCTTGGAAGCTCTGAAATTTCTTTACATAGTTGATTTCACACTGCTTCACATTTCCTTTGTCTTCTTTTGGGATGTCATCTTTCTTCTTGATTTCTCTTTCAGCACAAGATCTTATCTTTATCATTTCTTCTTCTTCTGCTGTTGTATTCTTTGCTTCTATATCACCTGCTTCATTACATCTAATAAAGCAGCTATTTGAGTCCAATAAAGCCATTTTTCCATCTTGAAATACTGGTTCCCATTGTTCTCTTGGCCCAATTGCATCTGAACGCCCAACAACAAGTCCATCTGAATTTATACCAAGGTATTTTCCATGGCCAGATTTCAGGGCAATTCTGGAATCAGACAATTTGACAGCAGTAAACTGCTCTGGAGGACTGGGGCCCTCATCAACTTCTCTATGTGGAGCTCCCAGTGTAAAAAGGCCATTGTCCAGTGCATGGATATAGGCTCCTTTATCCATTTCAATGGCAATGGTTCCTGAAAACTCCCCAAAGTTGGATACAGTCCACCAGATTCCCACAATATCAAGTTGGGTTTCCTCATCTTCTTCTCGTTTTCTCTTCTTATCTTTGTTCTTCTTCTTTTTACTCTTGGCCTTGGTACCCTTAAGCACGAGTTTGGTGGACTTCACATAGGAGTATTCAGCCATGGTTCAGCACCCAGAGGTGGCAGGCTCTGTAGTTCCTGTAGGCAGGAGGAGGAAGTGGAGAAGGACGGAGATCATCTCTAATGGTGTGAGACCAGAGAATCTACTACTGCACATTCTGTGTGTGGTAGGAAGAGACAGTAATACTTAGAAATCCATTCATTATATTTTGATATTTTATACATCATAACATGGGATGTTTTGGGAAATGATCCCATTATAACTTTATAAGTCTTTTTAAAAATATGCTTTGCACAGCTTTATCATGTAGGAAGTTTAGACAAATATTTCTTTTTCCTTCTAATTCTGATGGGCCATAGTAGTCTCAGAGTACTCAGAGCACATCACACTCGAGAAGGAGTATTGTTCACAGATCTGGATATGCACAGAATATGCTACCTATGGCATGAAACCTGACACTATCCTGCATTCCATGGCTAGGACACAAGAGTGGCTCTTCATTCCTTGTACTTTATGGTCTTGGCTGTGGGTCACAGTTATAGGAAGGGTAGGGATCCATCACTGACAATCAATCTGGAGCTTTGTTTTCATCTTCCAGCTAAAGAGCTCAGGGGCAGAATGGAGGAGAACAGTAATGAGATGTTGGCTACCCAGTCCCAGCCAAGCACTTTCCCTGGGCAGGTTTCCCCACTTCTCTGTGTCAGTGAATCTAATGCCTAGATGGGTGTAATACAGAGAAATCAAGACAAAGATTCAGAGTTTGGAGTGAAAAGATGCACTAGGCAGCCAGGCAGATGAGACTGTTATTCTGGTATTAGGGCAGGTCCAAGGTCAAACATTCCCTACCCTGCCTCATCTTGGACTGCATAATCTAAAAAACAATCCATATTTTGGCTCTAGGTGGGAGAGCACAGGACAATTGTTTATGGTAAATTTTAAACAGAGGGAGTCTAGTGAAATGTGACTCTCATTTGAGATTTGTCTTTCCCTTTTCCCATCTGAAAAATAATGTGTTCAAGGCAGAAAATTTGAAGATGTTCTGGGATAGTCAGAGTTCAGGATGAAGATGCTAGTGTGTGGAGCTGTGAGCATCTACATCAGCCCTAGAAGAGGAATCTTGTTACTCCAGGGCTGTGCAACTCAGGAGAGGCTGCAATTAGTTCTTTCCAGTGACACTTTATTTCCTTCATTTAGGTAGTAGGTATTTGTAATAGAAAATAGTGGAGCCCTCTCCTTAGACCGACTTAAGTGCTTAGACCAACTCAAGTCTAGGTGGATGTGGTTGTTGTAAAAAGTTTCCCGGGCCCATTTGGGCCCAGAGTTTTGTACCTGGCCCTCAGTGGCTTTTGTCCCCCAAAGAAATGAATCAGACACTTATATCAACTTCATACTGTTCGGCCCATGTCTCAAGCCCATTACTAGCTAGCTCTTTCATCTTAATTTAACCAATTTTTATTAATCTACCTGCCACGTCCCCACCCATGGCTCACCTGTATTTCTTACATGTTTATTCTTTTGGGGTCCGATGGAGACTGCGTAACTCCACCCTCCTTCTACCTGTCTCTCCTTTGATTCTCCACCCACTTCTATAGTGCTCCACATAGGCCATACCAGTTACTTTATTTACATCATACAGAGAACATTTCCACTACATGTGGTGAGCAGAGGAAGCCCAGAGAGACTCCTGAATCTGTGCTGAGTCTGTCACTCATTCACTCACTCACAGAAAACCACTCAGCACCTTCCTAAAGGCTTCTTCCTGGAAAACATCTGAAATCACCCCAAGAAACACAAATTAGTGAGCTATTTGACCAATCTCAACTGTGCTCTTAGGTCCTGGTGTCATCCTTTGAGAATGATCCATTTTGAGGTGCCTAGTGTAAGTGACAAATTCAGCAAACAATGGCTCAAAACTTTTCTTTTTATAACTTTCAAATGTTTTCTTTCTAGTCTTTATGAAGGTTTTATATAACAAAGATATAAATGATATGTAATAGGGTTTGTATCTTAACTTTCCCAAAGAACCAACTCCTTGATTCATTGATTTTTTGTATTGTTCTCTGTTTCAATCTATTTGATATCAGCTCTGAGTTTGCTGATGTCCTGCCTTCTACTCCTTCTAGCTGACTTTGCTTCTAACTGTTCTAAAGCTCTCAGCTGTGCTGCTAAGTCTCCTGTGTGAGAGTTCTCAAGGTGTCTCTAGTAGGCATCCCGTGCTGTGAATTTTCCTCTCGGCAGGGCTTTGTTTGTTTCACAGAATTTTGGGTGTGTTGTGGATTGATTTTCATTGAAATCTAGGAAGGCTTTAATGCTTTTAGATTTCTTCCTTGACCCAGAAGTGGTTCCAAGAGAGATGTTTAGTTTCCATGAATTTTTTGGCTTAGTGTGTGATTTTTGTTGTTGTTGAACTCTAAGTTTTGTACATGGTGGTATGATAAGATACAAGAAGTTTTTCCCATTTTTCTTTTCTTTTTACTATTATGAATAAAAAGTCACATTTTCTGTCCTTGTATAGTCTTATTCAAGATCCCTTCCTCCTCCCACCACATCAGGTCATTCTCTCTTCTCCACATCTCCCCTTGCCCGCCATGGGCAGGCAGTTCCAAGGTCCCACGGTCCCAATATTGCTTAGTTCAGCCTCCACTCAGGGCAGATCCAGTTTTCTCCCCCCAACATCGAGACTGAGTTAGGTGTTCCTCTAGGGAAAGTGGGATCCAAGGAGTCAGTCCAAGGTGTTTCTGATCCCAAGCTGTTCAGTGGTTGTGGTTTGCAGCTTGAGCATGCTTTGCTCTTTTTGTTTTGTTTTGATTTTTTGTTTGTTTAGAGTCTTCTAATGAGTGAGTACATCCCCTGCTTATCTTTCTGGGCTTGTGATAACTCTCTCATGAGGATATTCTGCAAATCCATCCATTTGCCTGCAAATTTTAGGATATCATTTTTTCTTACTGCTGAGTAGTACTCCATTGTGTAAATGTACCACAGTTTGTTAATCCATTCTTCAGTTGAGAGGCATCTAAGTTGTTTCCAGGCTCTTGCTATTAAAATAATGCTGCTATGAACATAGTTGAGCTAATGCCATTGGAGTAAGATTGTGAATCTTTAGGGTATAAACCCAGAAGTGGTATTGCTGGGTCCTTGGGGGGATTGATTCTTAATTTTCTGAGAAACTGCCATACTGCATTCCAAAGTGGCTGAACAAGCTTACATTCCCACCAACAATGGAGGAGTGTTGCCTTTGCCCTGCACTCTCTCCAGCATAGGCTGTCATCTGTCTCTTTTATCTTAGCCAATCTAATAGGTGTCAGATGGTATCTCAAAGTTGTTTTGATTTGCATTTCTCTGATGGCTAAAGATGATGAGCACTTTTTCAGGTGAGAATTCCTTTTTTAGTTCTGAACCCCAATTTTGATTGGATTATTCAAGGTTTTGGGCTCTAGATTCTTGAGTTCTTTATATATCTTAGAGATCAGACCTCTATCACTTGTAGGGTTGGTGAAAATCTTTTCCCATTCTGTAGGCTGTCGTTTTTGTCCTATTGCCAGTGTCCTTGGCTTTTCAGATGCTTCTCAGCTTCAGGAGATCCTACTTATTGATTGTTGATTTTAGTGTCTGTGCCACTGGTGTTATATTTAGGAAGTGGTCGCCTGTGCCAAATTGTAGAAGTATATTTACCACTTTCTTTTCTATCAAGTTCAATGTGGCTGGGTTTATGTTGAGGTTTTTGATCCACTTGGATTTGAGTTTTGTGCAGGGTGACAGGCTTGGATCTATTTGCATTTTTCTACACACTATCACCCAGCTCTGCCAACAACGTTTGTTAAAGATACTATCTTTTTTTCCATGAAATATTTTGGGCCTCTTTGTTGAAGATCAGTTGTTCATAGGTTTTTGGGTTAATATCTGAATCCTTAATTCTGTTCCATTGATCCACAAGTCTGTTTTTATGCCAGTACCAGGCTGTTTTTATTACTGTAGCTCTATAGTGTAACTTGAAGTCAGGGATGGTGATGCCTCCTGAGGTTCTTTTGTTGAGTAAAACTGTTTTGGCAATCCTGGCTTTCCTCTTATTCCAAATGTAACTGAGTATTGTTCTTTCAAGGTCTGAAAAATATTGTGTTGGGATTTTGATAGGCAGTGCATTGAATATGAAGATTGCCTTTGGTAGAATTGCCATTTGTGTTGATTCTACCTATCCAGGAACATGGGAGAGCTTTCCATTTTCTGATATCCTCTTCAATTTCTTTCTTCAGTGATTTAAAATTTTTGTCAAATATATCTGTTACATCTTTGGTTATAGTTATTTAAATGTACTATTTGCAGCTATTATAAAGTGTGATGTTTCCCTTATTTCTTTTTCAGCCCTTTTATCTTTAGTGTATAGGAGGGCTACTGATTTCTTTGAGTTAATCTTGTATCCTGCTACATTCCTGAAGGTGTTTATCAGTTGTTGAAGTTCCCTGGTAGAATTTTATGGGTCACTTATGTATATAATTATATCATCTGCAATTAGAGATAGTTTCACTTCTTCTTTTTCAATTTGTATCCCCTTAATCTTCTTTCGTTCCTTTATTGCTTTAGCTAAAACTTTGAGAACTATATTGAATAGATAAGGGGAGAGAGGACATCCTTGTCTAGTTTCTGATTTTAGTGGGATTGCTTTGAGTTTTTCTCCATTAAGTTTGATGCTGGCTGTTGGCTTCTTGTAAATCGCATTTATTATTTTGAGATATTGTCCCTGTATTCCTGATTCCCCCAGAGCTGTTATCACAAAGGTGTGTTGGATTTTGTCAAAGGCTTTTTCCGCATCTAAGGATATGATCATGTGGTTTTGTTACTTTAATTTGTTTATATGATGGCTTTTATTTTGGGGAGGATTTTAATGACAGCTTCAATTTTCTCAAGGGTTATATGCCTGTTTAGGTAGTTAATCTGTTCTTCATTTAATTTTGGTAAATGGTACCTGTCCAGAAATCTGTCCATTTCTTCTAGCTTTTCCATTTTAGTGGAATATAGATTTTGAAGTATGATTTGATAATTCTCTGAATTTCTGGGGATCTGTTGTTATGTCTCCATTTTCATTTCTAATTTTGTTGATTTGGACACTCTCTCTGCTTTTTGATTAGTTTGGATAAGGGTTTATCTATCTTGTTGAATTTCTCAAAGAATCAAGTCTTTGATTCATTGATTCTTTGTATTGTTCTTTTTGTTTCAATTGTATTGATTTCAACTCTAAGTTAGATTATTTTCTGCTGTCTACTCCTTCTAGATGAGTTTGTTTCTAACTGTTCTAAGGCTTTCAGCTGAGCTCTTAGTTCTCTAGTGTGGGATTTCTCTAGGTTTTTTTATATAGGCATCTAGTGTTATGAATTTTCCTATTATGAATGCTTTCATTGTGTCCCAGAAGTTTGGGTACATTGTGGATTCATTTTCATTAAATTCTAGGAAGACTTTGATTTCTTTCTTAATTTCTTCCTTGACTCAGAGGTGGTTCAGCAGAGTGATGTTTAGTTTCCATGAGTTGGCAGGCCTTCATTAATGTTTGGTGGTGTTGTACTCTAACTTTAGGCCCTGGTGGTCCGATATGTGTCAAGGGATTATTTCCATTTTTTTGTATCTGTTGATATTTGCTTTATGACCAATTATGTGGTCAATTTTGAGGAAAACTCCATGAGGAGCTGAGAAATATGTATAGTCCTTTGCGTTTGGGTGGAAGCTTCTGTAGATATCTATTAAATCCATTTGCATCATAACCTCTTTTAGACTCCTTATTTCTCTGTTGAGTCTCTGTCTGGTTGACCTATCCAGGGGTGAAAGTGGGGTACTGAAGTCCCCCACTATTAGGGTGTAAGAATTGATGTGGGATTCGAGCTTTGGTAGTGTTTCTTTTACATAAGTAGGTGCCCTTATATTAAGGGCATAAATATTCAGGATTGAAATCTCCACTTGACCAACTTTTCCTGTGATGAATAAGTAGTGTCCATCCTGGTCCCTTTTAATTGCATTATCTTAAAGTCTACTTTGTTAGATATTAGGATTGCAACCCCCGCTTTTTTCTTAGGACCATTTGACGGGAAAATCTTTTCCCAACCCTTTACCCTGAGCCTGTGTCTGTCTTTGTGGTTGAGGTGTGTTTCTTGTAGGCAACAAAAGGATGGCTTCTGTTGTTGTATCCCTCTTGTTAATATGTGTCTTTTTATAGGTGAGTTGAGCCCATTGATATTAAGGGATATTGGTGACCACTGATTGATATTTCTTGCTATTTTTGGTGGTAACTTGTTTGTATTTCCTTTCTCTGGGGTATTCTTCTGTGGAATTATTGCTTGTTTGTGATTTCATGGGTGTATCTGGGATCGTTAGGTTGGAGTTTTCCCTCTAATGCTTTCTGTAGTGCTGGATTGGTAGACAGATATTGTTTAAGTCTGACTTTGTCATGAAATATCTCGTTTACTCCATCTGAGGTGATTGATAATTTTGCTGAGTATAGTATTCTATCTTGGCAGCCATGTACTTTTTGTGTCTGTATAACTTCTGACCAAGCCCTTCTAGCTTTCATTGTTTCCATTGAATAGTCAGGTGTTATTTTGATGAGTCTGCCTTTATAGGTAAGTTGGCCCTTTTCTTTTGCAGCTCTTAAAATTTTTTCTTTGTTCTGTATGTTTTGTGGCTTGATTATTATGTGGCCTGCTGACTTTTTTGGAGATCATATCTATTTGGTATTCTGTAAGCTTCTTGTATCTTTATAGGCATTTCCTTCTTCATGTTAGGAAAGTTTTCTTCTATGATTTTACTGAATACATTATCTGTACCTTTGAGCTGGTATTCTTCTTCTTCTATTTCTATTATTCTCAAGTTAGGTCTTTTCATGGTGTCCCAGATTTCTTGAACATTTTTTGTTATGGCTTTTTTGGTTTTAGTATTTTCTTTGACTGATATATCTATTACAGCTACTGTGTCTTCCACTTCAGAGATTCTCTCTTCCATCTCTTGGATTCTGTTGGTTATGCTTGTATCTGTAGTTCCAGCTTTTTTCTTCAGGTTTTCTATTTCCATCTTTGTCTCATTTTGTGCCTTTTTTTATTGCTTCTATTTCAGTTTTTAGTTCCTGGCCTTTTTTCTTTCATTTTTTGGTTTACTTTTTCTTGGTTTTCTTTCAACAATTTGTTCATCTCTTCCATCTTTTTGTATGTATTTTCTTCTATTACTTTAAGGAAAATTTTCATATCTTCTTTGAGGGCTTCAATGATCTTCATAAAGGTATTTTTGGTGTTGCTTCCTTCTGCTTCCTCTTCATTGCTCTGTTCAGGTCTTGTAGTTGTAGAACCACCATTTTGTTTTCTGGAGTTACCTTGTTGTTCTTTATATTAGTATATGTATTTTTGCACTGTCATCTGTCCATGGCTTCAGTGGTTCACAATTAGGTGGCGCCTGGTCAGTTTTGGCAAGAGGGCTTGTGTGTCTTCTCTCACCTCCAAGCTAGGGGTCTGCTCAATCTATGACTCTACTCTGGGAAGGGGTCTGAATTTTAAGTCCTCAGTCCTTCTCTGCTGATGCAGTTGGAAGCAGGGTGGCCATGCAAGTTCTCTTGTTTTAGTAGCAGCTGGAAGGCCCCTCACAGCCAAACTCTATTCTTGTCTGCTAAGGAGTGTGTGTAGACATGCACCACAGACAGAACCTGGTCCTGGAACATGAATTTTCTGGGGGGCAGGGATCGCCAGATTTAATATTAATTGAACTGGGACTTCTCCCTTTTTAGAAGTAGAAAGATATAGATGTTAGTCAGTAAGATTATACCCTGTAGTGTATATTGGTACAAATAGTTCTGATTATTTTGCATGTAATTTTTTGATAGCCTTGTCTTTTGTTTTCCACATGTAGATGTCTAATGTCTTTTGAAGTCATAAAATGGGTATTTTTAGTTTCTGTGAACAAAACCATGCCCTGACCCTTATTTGATGCAGTTTTTCACAATTCAAGAAATAGTCACATAGGTGGATAAGCCATCATTTGTCTTTATCAAAAAGTTTTTCCTGTTCAAATTATGTATTTATTCATTTTTATGGTAACATCTTTTTTTGTTGACTGCAGAAAGAAAGGCAAAACACCTTCCTTAATATAGCACATATCCTGGTTTTTATTTAGAAGGTAAAACATCTTTGAAGTAGACAGGCTGATTCAGCTCAATACTTTTACTTATACTATATTGCATTTCTGTTACTCTTTTTTCTTTATCATTAGCACTGAGAAAATTTAAAGATAATACAGCATTACATAGTCTATCTCTGCTGGGTTGTTATCCCTTTTGTTTATTTAGCAAATAAATTAAAATTTTATTTGACCTCTCTATGACTGCTTGCCCTGTAGGACTGAGTAGTATACTTGTAACATGATTGTATTATCATAAACAAAAAGGTCTTGCATTTTTCTAGAGAAATATACTGTAGCATTGTCAGTCTTAATTTGTACTGCTACTCCTGTGGCATCCATAACTTCTAGAAAATGAGTAATTATAGATTCAGCCTTTCTGAACTCAAAGCAGTTGTCCATTAACATCCTGAAAATGTATCTGTTGTATGATGTGCATATCTTAATTTTCCAAAATTAGTAAAATGAAATATATGCTTCTGCCACATTTCATTTCTCTGTAAATGTTTGGTTACTTTGGGCAGGTGATATAGTTTTTTTTTTGTAGAAATAACAAGTAGAACATCTTTTTTACAATTTTATTGTCTTTTTTTAATAAAAAAAATCTATTTTTCGGCAGAATCACAGCGCACTCTGGAGCAGGGGTAGGTAAACTCTGCCCCTGACCACATCCACAGCTCCTGCTGAGGGAATTTGCACAGCTCCCCACCACAACCTCGAACTGAGCGAACCAACAACTGCAGGGGTCTCTGAAAGACAGAATCAGACCCTGACCAGAAAGGTGACAGGAGGCACACAAACCCGAGTGCCACAACTGACCAGGACCCATCTAATTGTGAACCACTGAAGCCATGGGCAAACGTCAGTGCAAAAAATTACATAATAATACAAAGCACAATATAGTAACTCCAGAAGAGAGTGGCGATCTTACAAATACAAGACCTGAACTGAGCAATGAAGAGGAAACAGAAGGAAGCAACACCAAAAATTCCTTTTTGATGATCATTGAAGCTCTCAAAGAAGATATGAAAAAAAGCCTTAAAGAAATAAAAGAAAATACAAACAAAAAATTGGAAGAGATGAACAAATCTATGAAAGAAACATGCCAGGAACTAAAAACTGAAATAAAAGCTGAAATAGAAGCAATAAAAAAGGCACAAAATGAGGCAAAAATGGAAATAGAAAACCTGAAGAAAACAGCTGGAACTACAGATACAAGCATAACAAACAGAGTTCAAGAGATGGAAGATAGAATCTCTGAAGTGGAAGACTCAGTAGCTCAAATAGATATATCAGTCAAAGAAAATAGTAAAACTAAAAAAGCCATAACTCAAAATGTTCAGGAAATCTGGGACACCATGAAAAGACCTAATTTGAGGATAATAGGTATAGAAGAAGGAGAAGAATACCAGCTCAAAGGCACAGATAATGTTTTCAATAAAATCATAGAAGAAAACTTTCCTAACATGAAGAAGGAAATGCCTATAAAGATACAAGAAGCTTACAGAACACCAAATAGACATGATCCCAAAAAAAAGTCAGCGCGCCACTTAATCAAGACACAAAACATACAGAACAAAGAAAAAATTTTAAGAGCTGCAAAAGAAAGGGCCAACTCTCATATAAAGGCAGACCCATCAGAATAACGCCTGACTATTCAATGGAAACAATGAAAGCTAGAAGGGCTTGGTCAGAAGTTTTACAGACGCTAAAACAGCATGGATGCCAAACTAGAATACTATACCCTGCAAAATTATCAATCACCCTAGATGGAGTAAACAAGGTATTTCAGGACAAAGTCAGACTTAAAGAATATCTATCTACCAATCCAGCACTACAGAGAGTATTAGAGGGAAAACTACAACCTAAGGACCCCAGATACATCCACGAAATCACAAACAAGCAATAATTCCACAGAAGAATACCCCAGAGAAAGGAAATACAAACAAGTTACCACCAAAAATGGCAGGAAATATGAATCAATGTTCACTAATTTCCCTTAATATCAATGGACTCAACTCTCCTATAAAATGTCACACACTAACAAGATGGATACAACAACAGAAGCCATCCTTCTATTGCCTATAAGAAACACACCTCAACTGCAAAGACAGACACAGGCTTAGAATAAAGGGTTGGGAAAAGATTTTCCAGTCAAATGGTCCTAAGAAACAAGCAGGGATTGCAATCCTAATATCTAACAAAGTAGACTTTAAGCTAAAAGCAATAAAAAGGGACCAAGAGGGTCACTACTTATTCATCACAGGAAAAATTGGTCAAGAGGA
>PVIH01022799.1:0-26325 GCA_004025045.1 Sigmodon hispidus | reverse complement strand
GGAAAAAAAAAAAAATTCAGAGGGAAAGATGAACACAAAGAAAATATAGGTGTAGCAATCTTATTTGTATGTCTACCCTTGATAAGCCATGCTTATCATTCTTATCCTCTATATAGTTATTGTTAACTCTTCCACATTTTAAATTCTTTTTACTGTGTTTTTTTTTTTTTAATAAATACAAAATAAAGGAAAAAAAAAAGAATTTTATGTTCTATTTAAAGTTTAAGTGTTAAATTTTGTATTTTGCTTTATGAAAATTAAATGATTGATGATAAGTATTATAATTAACACTCATAATTTTGAATTCATAAAGCATATAAGATTGTCTGGGCATCCATAAGAATCTAGATTACTTTCAACATTATGATACCCTTCTCCATAGTTTCCCTGTTTCTGCAAGGCTGACCTATGCCCTAAATATCCTTCATTGTCCAAGTTCATGGATCATTTTGCAGACAGCATCCCCTTAGACAGTATGCAGAATAGCCATGATGCAAGACAATATATTTTATAAATTTCTGTAAACTGTCAGAAACTAAATTAAAAAACTTTATAGTGTCTGATAACTATTTCGAATTATTTTATATTTTAGAATGTTCTATATAGGGTTCAAAATTTAAATGTGCTAGACAATGTAATTTTAATAGTGGTAGAGAATTACATTAGCAGAAGAGAAATATAGATTAATTGTTGCAAGCAAGTCTGATATAGTAACAACTCATAACTCTTTCTTTCTGCCTTTCCTAATGAAAAGATATGATTCATTTCATGTTCTTTCATAAAAAAAAATCACTTTACTTGTGGGTAAATAGTCCTCCTCCCAGAAACCATGGGCTACTAGAAGAAAGTTTCTGTGCTGAATATAAGGCAACTTCCTGTAAGATGTTGGTCAGGGAGGGCCCAGAGGACACCAAACATAATGTAAGCTATTACTATTGCATTTGCTTACCCATGAGAACTTAATGGTGATACCTTATTGGTGAGGACAGAAAATTCTTTGGTCATAGGAACTTAATAAATCAAGCAACAGCTGACTTGGAAACTGCTTCCTTAATGTCTAGCCTTCATAGTGATAGAAAGTGGTGCACAAGCTGCTGAGGTTTCCAGTGTGATAGTTAGTGACCTGCCCGTGTAAGGAACACCAAGTTCGGTTTGAGCACACTTGCAAGAAGGAACTCATGCCTTGTTCTGTAAACCTGATCAAGAGCCATAGACCCCGGAGACTGAACTTACTGCTATTGGCTTAAAAATGGTTACCTTGCCAAACTGTCTTCTATATATCCGTACACCCATGGATTGGTACTGTGCCCAGGATTTATCACGGAAGCACTCAGGCAGTGCTTACCGCAGAAGCTTGCAACTGGCTAACATGTCAAGTGTAAGTGATGATGGAGTACTTGGCCCTAAATAGAAATCCGTATCTCCCCTGCAAGGTTCTGGGAACCTCAAGAAGGCAGAAACAATGTTAGAGTAAGAGGATAGGAGATGAGCAGCAAGAATATGTCTTCTGGATATTACAAAGCCTCTGACCTCAAGAACTGGCAGCAACTGTGTTTCTTTGCACAAGAGTGTGCCCCTCAACACTGCATCATAGAGGAGGAGAGTGCCTATGACCTTATTGAAAGACTATTAGCAATCAGCTGTCATTAGAGGGGCTGTCATTTTTCCACAGTGGTGTAGCCACTGATATAATGACTGGTGAACTATCTACTAAATAACCCCTTGGCAATGCCTAGGCAAGAAGCTCTAAGGAAACCCAATGGACCATGCACACAGAAGAAGGCATGGAGTCACAGGGGTCTTGTTGGGAAGGGAAGCTTTAGCAGGAGAGGGAGGGGGATGAAAAGGAGAACGGGGGATGAAAATGACTAAAATGTAAAATATAAATTATAAATCTATCATACAAAAATATCAAAAGAGAAAAATTTAATAAAAGTAAAAGCATTTTTTATAATTGTGAGATTAGAACCAAGGTTGTCGTAAGATAGACAAATTTGCTTTTTAGTGATAAACTTAGTAATTATTAGAAAAGACCTCAGCATATTGAATGTTCATTGTAAAATGTTTTCAAAAATAGCCATTAGGTTCTATGATACTGTGACTATACATTATACAGTGAAGGGCTTTCTATGTTTTCCTCATGATGACATCAACCACATAAGAGATAAACAGTGGAGTAATTCCAGCCACAAAATGCCTGCATATTTCCAGACTCTGTTCCTTTAGACTTATGTGGATTTCTATCCTCTGCAGAGATGAGGGAAGTTTTAAGAGTCTTAACAGAGAACTTAAAAAGTATTTTGTATTAGAGAAATTCCAATAAATTTTTTAAACCACTTGAACGGTGGTAATAGCGGGAAATACCTTTGATGCCTTATAAAATGATGAGCAAAGGTTGCCATCATGTGCATGTGTGTGACTGATGGGAGATTAAAAAATGTAAGACATTTATTTTCTAAAGAGAATACTTGAACTATTGGATAGAAATGGATTCTCAAAAGAAGATAAGACCTTATAGACATATACTTGGTAATCTTTAAAAATACAGTAAAGGTAATATTTTTGCAATATTACTTTGCATCACTAACTTATTGTCATGGCATTTATTGCAGAGCTTCTTAATCTAAGCATGGCTAAAAGCATTAGGCCAGCAGTTTTCTTTTCTTTTCTTTTCTTTTTCTTTTGAGTCTAAATCTGTTTTATTGAGAATCCTTAATCATTTTTTATTTATATATTTATTATTTTACATCACTCACCCCATCAAATTCAGTTATCAGGCCTCTCAGATTCATACCCACTCTTGTCCATTCATACTGCTCATTTACTTACTGGAGCATAATTAAACTCCCTATGGCCAGACCCTTAAAGAAAACAAGTCTTTCCTCACCCACACCCCTGCCAGAAGGCCAGCAGTTTTGAATCAGTGGGTCACAAACCCTTTGGGGTTGGATGATCCTATCACAGGTATTGCCTACTACCATTTTTATGTCAGATATTTACATTATAATTCATAACAGTAGAAAAATTCCAGTTATGAAGTAGCAAAAGAAATTATGATTGAGGTTAATACAGCATGAGGAACTGTACTAAAGGCTCGCAGCATTAGGAAGGTTGAGAACCAGTGTTCTAAGACATACAGAAGCAAGGTTCTTATGCTCATAAAATTTTCTGCTCTCATGGTGGGAAAATAAAGTCCCAGAACTCAAAAAGGCAGAAGCAGGCAGATTTCTATGAGTTCAAGTCGAGCCTGTTCTATATAGTGAGTTCCAGGACAACCAGGACTACATAGTAAGAGAGCAAAGACTACAATAGAGATTTTGCATTTTATTCTGTGCTGGGAGAAACCTCCCACTTTGTGTTACCTGCTTTATGTTCCTGTAAAGAAACCTTCCTGGTGTCATAAACAGTTAGGATTGCTTGCAAATGGAAGCTGGAAAAGCAACCACCTTAGAAGATTCACACACAGTGGTACAGGAAAACAGATAAAGGCAGCTAGCTTATAACGAATTGGTAGTAACAAAAATGAACATTTAATAATTTTTTTTGTAGGTCTAGCTTTTTGTCTGTCTTTCTCCTTCTTCTTCTTCTCCTCCTCCTCCTCCTCCTCCTTCTCTTTCTCCTTCTTCTTCTTCTTCTTCTTTTTCTTCTTCTTCTTCTTCTTCTTCTGCTTCTGCTTCTGCTTCTGCTTCTGCTTCTGCTTCTGCTTCTGCTTCATCTTCTCTCTCTCTCTGTATCTAACATGTGGTAGAAGAGATTTGTGTATCTAAGCATATACATGTGAAAGCCAGTAGTTGATATCAAGGGTCTTTTTAAATGTGTCTCCACCTTGTCTTTGAGAGAGGGTCTTCCATGTGAACTGGGGCTTACCAATGCCTGGACTGGCTTCCTTTCCAACACCCTCTAGATATCCTTCAGTGTCCATCTCCCAGAGCTGTGATCACAAGGCTATGACTCCATGCTTAGCTTTTATGTCAATGGTGGAAATCCGAACTCTGCTCCTCATGCTTACATAGCAAGCATTGTACCCATCGAGCATCTCTCCAGCCCTAGGCTATGCTTTTAGAGTAGAGCTAATCAAACTGAAACAGCAAATTGTATGTTACATGTGGGAAAATATACAATAAAAACAAACAAACAAAAATCAATAGCCCATAATGACAAATATACTAGCAATAGAAATTTCAAAATAAATGCAGGCTGAGTGAGTACTGGTAAGAAACTCCTCTCTGTACTAATGGGTTTATGGTAGACGATGTCCAGTGGAATCTTATATGTAAAGTGCCTGTATGATGAAGTAAACAGTCTGGCAGTTTCTGTGATCCCTCTTCTACAAGAAAAATACTTTTGCATAGTACATCCTCAGTGACAGCCAGCCTTATCCAGATGACCATGAGCTGAATCAATATGATAATGAAATGCATATTCAGAATAAATATTTATTTCTGCCTGACAATGAGCTTTTCTGTTTTATTAGTGTTTATGACTAGGTAAAGATAGCAAGTTTAAGTAAGTAGAAATGGGTCCCAGGAGCACTGAGAAGAAAGAAAATGCCTCAAGTTCTTGCAGGTTTGGAGCTGGAGCAAGCAGAACACTGACATGTTAATCTCTCTTTCCAAAAAGGTTTAGGCATAAAGTGACATTAATTAGAAATCAAAAACAGTCTATTTTCCCCATGAGGAAGAACATGGTAGATTTGAGAAGTAAAATACTTCAGTATTCCTGTGGGTCTCATAGCCCTCTAAGAATGTCAGGAAAACAATTAGTTCTGGGTAATTAAGGCCATTTATCAAATGCAAAGGACCATAGGATTCGGCTTGTATGTGCACTGAGTGAATGCAATGCTCTCTAAGTTGCCAGATGTGATTGAGTTAGGTCAAAGTACACAAGAAATGCTACTCAGTCCATTTAGGGTCTAACAAGAGTTTTAATCAAGTTAACAGAATGAGAAAGATGTTATTACACAGATATGACAAAGAGGTTGGGGATGTAGCTGAGCTGATTGCTACATACAGAGCTCATGGTTTACATGACACTGCATAAGCTGGGTGTGGTGGTACATGGGTTGCAAAACATCTCCAACCCTAATATCCAAAGGAAGAATACAAATATATATATATATATATATATATATATATATATATATATATACTTCAACAATGAGAACAAAAGCTGAGCCGCTTCATTACCCATGAGCTAGTAATTCTGTTGCTCTGGTACATACTCTAAAGAAATAGTCCTACGTGTGAACCAATGAGCATACACAGACTGATTACAGGAGTCAAATGCTGGCAACAAGCTAATATCTCCTAAAAGTAGAATGGCAAAAGCAATTGTGGTATATTCATTTATGTGATACGAAAGAGAGTAAAAATAAATTGGTAAGTGATGTATGCAACCACAAAATATAAACTATAGGATACCAATTACATAATGTGTAATTACAAGGAAACCTTGTCTTTGACTTAAGAAGTTGGGTTGTATGTTGCTTTTGGAGAATACAGTGGTATTAATAATTCAGAGACAGTGCAAGGTGGGCCTAAGATGTTCTAGCAATTTGATGGTTTTTGATGAGTAGTGACTTCAGGAGCTCACTTTATGGTTTTTCAGCAAGCTTACTTTTGAGAATTGTAAATTAACTGAGACCTAAACTGATACATAATGTAACAATGCAAATCTATAAGTTACATGTCAATTAGGCAGATACAAATATAAGGTATACATATTTAAGTATTAAGTTATTGTTAGGATTTTACTTATACAAAAGGGGAGGTAAACCACTTGAAAGTTTCTGATTATGAACACTGTACTCTATTACTTGTTAAGAAACACAAAATTTTACATAATTAACCTAAAAACAAAATAAATAAATGCAAAGAAAATTTCAACAGGTTTGGAAAATAGTTCTGTAGGGTGAAATTTAACAAGTAAAGGTCTAAAATCATTCTGGAGAAATAAATAAAGTAGCCATGAGAAGACAAAGTGTTTCCAAAGCAAATCAGAAGTATGAGCAGGGAGAGTGACATGGCTAATCCAGGAGCTCTGGTGACTTCATTAACCTTTCTCTAACACAGCTATAAATATGCTGAAAACGGAATGCAAAACCCAGAGTGTCAATCACCTTGCTTCAAACTAAGACAACCCTTAGAAATAATTTTCCAGGAAGTATCTGACAACCAGTTGACTTGAATTAGAAGCGTGGTTGCTAGCCTGGAGCTGTTTGATCAGATGAACAACAGAACAAAGTTAAGAGGAAAAATCAAAGTTAGAATGCAATAATTTCTCTTTCCCGTGCTGCCAACAAAAACAGAAAGGAGCAGCACATCCAGAGAACATACAACAGTCTCCCTATTTGTTCTCTTTCAGGATTGGAGAAAAAGTTTAGAGACTGTAATTCACTGTAAAGAGAAGGATTAAATGTAGAACGCACAGTGCACATACTATGTCAAGGCAGTCCAGATGTGAATGGGCTGGTGCAGGTGAATGCCATCAAAGGGGCACATCTAGGAAATAGAGGCAAACCAAACTTAAGTCCATGAAATAAAAATCTGGACCTTGATGAAAGCAAGGAGAGCAATGACATATTGATATAAATATATCTAGATAAATAAAATAAAGGTGCTGTGTAAAGTAGAGTGTTCAAGAAAGGTACAGGTACACATAGGCATTGTTGTGCGTACTAAGGCTCCAGCAACACAAATGAGCTGGGTCAGTATAGATGAGATTTTCCTGGAAGGAGAAAAATAAGTTTAACTGCTCTAAGTTTATTCCCTTCCAACACCCAGTTATACTAATAGTGAATGATGATTTATTTCTGTTTCCTTTTCATTACAAATTAGCTATTACATGCATTGCTCTCACCCTGAATTCAAATTGAGGGAAATCAAGGATTGGAACCATTTACTAATTTTAGTGAGGCATGAGGACAAAGCTGTGCCTCAAATTCCTGCAGTGAAGAAACCTGTTTTTCCAGAAGTCTTAATTTCCAAAGGAGTAGAATTTCTGCTGAGTCTATGACAACAAATTCCTGAACTGGACACAAAGACTGTCACATGGCCACTCTGGGGTTTTAGCCAATAAATCAATGGGCAGAGGACTGTACTTACTCCCTTGACTGCATGGAGGATCTGGACCCTTAGGGGACAATTAAGTGAATACTGCACCTTGGGGATAAGGAGTAATATGTCTGGAATGCAGGCAGATTCTTGAGGGGAACTCTGAAAGTCTGAAATAAAACTCAATGGAAACAACATGAAAAACAAAACAACAATTCAATTTGGGCAGGAGTTATAATGTCCACACTCTGGAATAATTAAAGTTTGGGTCACCCAAGAAGTAAGACAGCTTCATCAACTAAAGCTCCATCTGATGGCAAAGGAAATAGAAAATAGATAGTGAGATGAATTGATTTAATTAATAGTATGACTGTTATAATCCAATGATTAGTTGGAGAAGTGTATATTATTGTTTTGAGAATTTATTTCTAATTTTTACAGAAATGTTTGTGTTTATATGTTAACAAAAATTTTATTTTGTTCTATTTATGACCTCCCCTATTAATATAAATGTACTACTTAGTAAGTTTGTGCCTCTGTAATTGTTAAAAAATATTAAATGAGGAGTATGAATCAATAGGATGAAGACACTAATGTCAGACAAACGAGAAAAGAGTCTTCCTATGTACTTTTGGTTAAAGTGTATACTTTTGTTATTTGCTTCCCATTATATGGAAACAAGATTTTATTAACTTCACTTGGAAACAAGATTGGGTTTAGAGAGATGTGCACTGATCTGACAAGGAAGCTGACAAGGAAGCCACTGATGAGGTTTGTAAAATGAAAATTTGTTCAGAATGAGCTGTTTATTTTCTTGGATAGTTCATTTTCCACGTGTATATAACATGACCCATAAGAGATGTTAGCATGCAGAAGTAGAGATTTGACTTATTTGTATGCATGGATGAGAGACTAGACAGACCCTGTCTGTAGCACCCTCCCATTGCTCATTACCTAGCTTGCCTCATTGGCTTGTACAACACCCAACTCTATAACTGTTCCTCTTTCTTTTAAATTCTCTTTCAGCTTCCACTTTGTGCTAGGTGGATGCTGAGCATGGATTTCATTATTGAAGACCATGAGAAATGGCAGACATCTGGCAGGTCCTCATGGGGTTCAGGAATCTGACACAAAGAGATTCCAATTTATTTATCTGTGTTAGGGTTAAACTTGCTCTTCTCTACTTCTGCTTATCTATATGATTAGCTGCTCTGTGGTTTTCTGTCTCCAGCATTAAATAGCAACATGGTAGCCTTGATTACTCATAGCTGCTTCAGACCAAATCTTATTAAATTCTATGTATGGAGATATCAATCCATCCATCCATCCATCCATCTATCTATGTACCTACCTACCTACATGTCTAGGCTCCAATGACTCCCTTGATCATTCAAACCTCTGTTGTTCAATCATACTGTTCTCTCTCTGTGTCTCCTTTTTGAATTATTCATTATTTCCTTCCTTTTTTTTTTCAGAATGGGAATATCTTAGCTACTTTTCTATTGCTGTTAAGAGACACCATGACCAAGGTAACATATAAAAGGAAACATTTAATTGGGGATAGAGTTTCATAGGATGAGTTCATAACCATGGTGACAAAGAGCATGCCAAAGGCCATCAGACATGCTATTGCAGCAGCTACTGAGAACTGACAACTAATCATATGATTGGTCTACAAATAGGAGAGAGGGAGAGAGAAAGAGAGACAGAGAGACTGGGCCTGGGGTGGGCTATTGAAACTTCAAAACCCACCTGAGAGACACACCTTCTCCCAAGAAGCCATACCTCCTAATCCTTTCTAAACATTCCACCAATGAGAGACTAAGCATTTGGATATGAGCCTAGAGGAGTCATTCTTATTCAAATTACCACAGGGGGCTCTAGAAGTAAGGTCTAAATTCCATGCTAAGCGTGTGTTTTACATCTCAACCCCTCTTTTTAGTTTCATTTATTTTCAATCTGCCAGTTCCCAAATAATCAACAGGGCGTCATAATATTAATTATAAATACTCAGTCAATAGCTCAGCCTTATTTCTAGCTAACTCTTACATTTAAATTAGCCCATATTTCTTATCTATTCTCTGCTATGTGGCTTGGAGGCTTGTCTCAGTACAGCATGCCCATCTTGCTTCTTTCTGCATCACTGGCAACTGGAAGCATCTTTGGTTTGGGTGTCCTGCCCATACTTTCCTGCCTGGCTACCAACCAGTCAATTCTTTATTAACCAATGAGAGTAATGATATTCACAGTGTACAGAATGATTATTCTACAGCACCTAAGCCCTCTAAATTTCCTAGGCTAGCCTTGAACTCATGTAGCTATTTCAAGTAAGTGCTTTAGCTTCCCAGGTATCTGGAACTGCAAGCCTGCACCATCAGACACAGCAGTTTCGAGTTTCAAAGCCCTTGTAATTTATCAACCATTTTATGTACATACATTATAACCCAATGTCAGGTGATACAAAGTTCCTATAGAAGTGTCAGAATGGAAGCTTCCATTTGAGAAGTGTTTGTTAGATTTAGTTACAAACAGCTCACTGTTGCTCTTTGAGTAAACTCTTCTAGGAGAAAGCTGGGGAAATACATTGGTCTGAAGGGAAGTACAAAAGGTGGAAACTGGATCTTAAAATTCCAAAGTCCCAAGTCAGTGGTACACTTTGCCCACATACCCATGGGTTCTTCATTAAATATCTACAAATCACAAATATTCAGAAAACAGTATATTTGCTCATAGATGAGCTTCCAGTTACAGGAGACCATGCATGCATAGATTATATGCAAGAACCATACTATCTAACATATAATAAATTTGATTACCTAATGGAATTTCTATCGGTGGAGGTCATGGATCCCACATGGACACCAAGACACCACTGTGTTTGAGACATGGAATTAGAAAAAGAAAATCCTTAGGGAGAGCACATGAATACATGGAATAAGACTTGGGGGCAAAAAACTAACAAAGAGCATAATTTTTCCAGTGTCAGGAAGGTATTTGCAAAGAGATGCAATATAGAGATGCCAAAAGGATGATCTGAAAGCATAAGGACTCATGGTGTGTTGCCTGTGTCCCTGGAGAGTGACTTTTTACCCACTGTGCCATCCTGTGGTCCTCAGTACAGCATACCCTGCTGATGAAGTTGGGCACAGAAACAGATTATACCTTTAGGACACAGTTCCAGAATAAGAGTTAACATAGGTGGGATGGGGAAACATTCTTAAGAAACTGAATCACAGAAAACCATGACTTACCTGATGATACAAACAAATGTCTGAAAGGCCATTCTATCCAGCAAAGCTATCTTTGACAATGGAAATGCTTTCTTTATTATTAATTTGGACCAGCCAGCAGGGCAGCCACCAGCCACATGTGGTTACTGAACACTTGTAAAAGTATTTATTGTGGCTAAGAAAAATCTAAGTCATTGACAATTAAAATAAAAAAGTTTAATTCAGTGAATCAAAATCTATCTCAAGGGAGTTAGATGAGTTAAAACTTTCATTAATTTTTATTCAAATGGCCTGTTGTGGTTAGACCACCAACCACTAGAAAGATGAACTGTGGGATGCATGGGCAAGTTTGGTTTAGAGTAAAAGATATATAGACTATGGGTCACATGGGTCAGCTCGTAAATCTCCTAACCTTAGACATATCACTCATCTTTCCTTGGCCTGAATGTCTTCACGACATGGACATCATAATATTTATGTTTAGTGGCTGGTATCAACTAAAATTGAAGCATGGAAATTGCCTAACAGACTCAGTATTTAGGAAATGGTAGCTATTGGAGTTAAGCTAGGTCCTGGATGTTGTCTACAAACACCCATCACCATCCTGAGCATGTGCAGGAGTGTAAAGTAAACTGTGAAAAAACCAGAAGCACTAGATAAACCCGGGCTGTTGTCAGTGGTGAACTGACCCATGGTGCAGCAACCCCCGGCAAGGTCATCCTATCTCTGCTTTCTGGTAGCTGTCTTTTCTCTTTCAGTGTGATGGCTTCTCACCCATCCTCCCAGGCTCACATACATCCTTCTTCTCCCTGCTTTTTCTATAACTAAAAAAATAACCATTGAAGGGAAAAGACAAATGGAGTTTGTTCAGCCAATAACTTTAATTTCATACAATTCAAAGTTACAGGAGTCTGGTCTGAGGGCTGAGGATCTCTCAAGGCTCTTCCACTGAATGAAGAGCACAAGTTCACCTGGAACAATCATCATACATTCGGGGAGAAGTTAAAAATAAGCTTTTGCCTCATGCTTGTCTTCACGCTTCTTCTGGTCCAGCCAGGAGCTCTCCAGTTAGTGCTGTATCCTTCTAGAACCATTCAGTTATGCTATGCTTCTAGGGGAAGTTCTGGACAAATGGAGCTGTTTGTGCATGGCCTTACCAAAAGAGAAGAAGGAAATAGCAAAGACCATACAGGAGCCTTGTGTACATGTGTAGGGGAACTCAACTTGCTTGGTTGAGGTTCTCCTTGGAGAATCATAAACATTTGCCCAGATGCCCCTGGCTCTCTTTTTCCTGGTTGCTTCTAAGCTGCTCAGTCATGGTTTCTTCCTTGTGTCTCCTATGGGAGACACATCTGTTTATGGTACAATCTGATTCAGCTCACAGGCCTTTATATTTTTGAAATTTCACTAGTGATTGGAAGACTAGGTTCTTACTCTCGCAAAGAAACAATGAGGGCCCTGATCCCCATCCTTTAGATGTCATATTATTCTCCCACAGAAATAAATCCACCAATCCAGTGTGACTGATACTGAGAAACTGCATCTATGGATGCTTGTTTGAGTACTTTTCAGAGACAAAAACCTTTGTGAAACAGACCAATGGCCCTCTTCTCTGGAACCATACTCAAGTACAGGAATATTCCTAGTTCAAAAATTAGTGTGGTAAATCCCCAGAAGACTATAGCAACTCTTTTGATTTTGTCTTGAAAAGACAAATTCTGGAACATCAGACAGTGAGAGGTTGTAAATATATATTTTATTGTACTAACTGATAAGACAAAAAAAGTAGTAAGAGGTTCTGGTTTAGATATTTGATGTGGGATGACTTTTTGTACACTGTAAATATGCTTTATTATCATTTGCTAATAAAAAAGCTGATTTGGCCTATGGCAAGGGAGCTCAGAGGCAGGTGGGAAATCCAAGCAGAGATAAAGACAAAGGAGGGTGGAGTCAGGGGGAGACCCTGCAGGCTGCTGCCCAGAAAGCAAGATGTAATAGGATACAAGTCATTCAGCAATAAATAGATTAATGGAAATGGGTTGAGTTAAATTATAAGAGCTAATTGATAATGAGTCTGAACCAACAGTTTGTAATTAATATAATCCTCTGAATTATTTTATAAGTGGCTGTGGCATCAATGGGGAAGAAAACTTCCTGCTACAAATGGCACCCCCACCATCAGGCAGAGAAAAAGCTTTAAAAAAGTTATTACACACAAATTAAAAACACACAAAAACAGAGCCACATTGGGCTTCCTTGTTTCACAGTGTCATGCCAGCAACAGTGCAGAACTTCATCTCCCAACTGCTGTCTGTGAGACGTAGCTAGCTACTGCCATGAGCTAAGCTGCATGGCTGATATCTGGAGTCTCTCTTAGGGGTTGTGATACAAAGAGGACTCTCTAACCCACTACTTTTGGGTTTGGGATCACAGCTGTGGCCTTAAAAACATAGCTGCATGATACTTAATACTGCTTCCCAGAGTTGGGGAGGTAAGCATGTCTCATTGGTACCTCCACCATGTTGAAAAGCTGAGTAGGGCAGAGTCAGCAGTCAAGGGTCCTAGCCACCCAGTTTAGCAATTTAAAAACTCTTCTGGTTAAAAAAAATGACTAAAGATATGTGATAAAATGGATTCAGATGAAGAAAAATTCTGAACAGTTTACAGTGTGTTTAAAGATATGCATAGGCTTGGAAAAGAAAAGAAAAAGGATGGAGAAAGTCCTTAATAAAGAATAAGCCATGTAAAGATAAAAAATACAGTCTGGATTATGTATATTCTTGTGTTTTCTTTTAATTTTTTAACTGTTAATGAGCTAACTGGAGAAAGACATTTGATTGTAAAGGCTGCTAAGTTAAACCAATATATATATATGTATATATATACATATATATAATTTTAAAGATATCTTGACTTTGAAATTTGGGTAAAAGAATATGTTGCTTTGGAAAAGAGGTTCTGCTTTTGTTTCCACAGAAGATGAGAACCTATGAATTGCTTCCAAGCTAATATGGTTTGATTAAGCAAAACCCTCTGAAAAATTTCTGATGGGAAGAGATGGTTCAGATGATCCAACATCCACATTAGTTTCAAGGCTGCTGACTAAGATGATCCAGCCTCAGGGTATGTCAAAGACTGCCAGTGACCCCAATCAGCAGGAAGTAGGCTAGAGAACTATGTCTGCATTCCCCCCAAATAGATTATGGATGTTTATTTTTGTTTATAGTGTTTGGTTATTGCTCATAGTCAACCTCTTTCTAAAAAAGGGGGGATATAAATATGATAGGATAAAAGGGAAGAATATTGAATTTACTCTTAAAAAGCAACTACTTCTTTTAAATACATTGATATGGACTTTGGTTTACTGATACAAATTTGTTTATTTTGTTATACTGAATGTATATTTCTACTCTTGTTTAATATATTTATACAATGTCTTTAAAATTGTAATGTATAATTAAAATGCAGATTAATAGTTAATCATATATAATAATCAAACATAGTCATGTTAGTTGGTTTTTAAGATACACAAAAATATATTTCAATTAGATAATCTTCAAATACTTCAAAGACATACAGAATGTGTTATTTAAAATATTTTTAAAACTAAGACTTTTCTGGACAATGAGACATGTCTGCTCCTGGCAGCACCAACCTACTTCAAGAGAATGATGGGCATTGAAGAAAGTCTATATAAAGTTTACTTTCTTTGTGGCAAAAGTTCACCACTGGGCAAGAAATTGTTCTTGTCTTGACTGCTTGACAGTATGCTGTATACACTGAATATGCAGGACCCATAAGAAATTTTGCCAGAACAAGCTGAGATGGTCCTTTGGGTTGCAGCTTCACAGAGAAAACTGCCAGGCATTTTACAGGACACAGAGAGAAGTGACTGATGAAATTTGCTAAAATGGGTGAAACAGTCCTTCAAATGTTCTGCTTCACTAAAAAAATCTGTCAGAGACTCTAGGCCTGTAGGCTGAAGATACATGCCCTGATATAAAAAAGAAACTATGGATGACTATCCAGGCAACCAGATGTCATTTCTAGAATTTTGGAAGCTGCTTACAGCATACTTCCTGTTTACTCAGATAATATTATATCCTTCTGTGGTCTTTGATGGAGTTGAAGACTAGAAAGTTATAATTATAGCTTTCTTAATCATGACAAAAGGTAAATTACATATGAAACTTTAGATTTACAAATATAAGATAGATGGTAAAGTATTTTCTTTAATTTTGCTAAATACAAATAGACTAAATATTGTAACAAATTTTTGCTTGATGACTGTTTTTTTCCATATGTAATTTTACTATGTTAAAAGAAAACCTTCCCTTTTGATTAGACAGAAACAGGAAAATGATGTGGGATGTCTTTCTGCACTGTAAATATACTATATTACCATTTGTTATGGCCTATGGCAATGCAGCTTAAAGGCAGGCAGGAAATACAAGCAGAGATAAAGACAAGGGAGGGTGGAATCAAAGAGAAGCTGCAGGCTGCTGCCCATAAAGCAAGATGTAATGGAACACAGATAAAGCCGAGAACATGTAGCAATACATGGGTTAATGGAAATGGGGTAAGTTATAAGAACTAGTTAATAATGAGTCTGAGCCATAGGCAAAACAATTTGTAATTAATATAAACCTCTGAATAATTATTTTATAAGTGGCTTTGGCATAGACTGGACTGAAAACTTCCGGCTACAGACATTATTTCTTGTCTCTTGTTCTCTGACCACATCTCTTTTCCAGGTTTGGATTTTGGTAAAAATATTATGTGCGCATTAGTTTTACAGTGAAAAGTCAAATTACCCTCAATGAATTACCTTAATCCCATTAAACCCTAGGTTTTGCTTAAGTGACTTCTTGGCTTATACTTCATTATCAAAAATAAATTGGGCAGATAGAACTCACTAGTTATGTTTCTGATTTTCAAAGTACTGGATAATCGCTTATGATTTTATAAGTCAACATTTTGAAAGAAAGCCTACCTACGGCAAAACTCCATGATCAAGAAAGATAATTCACTATGCACATCCTCAGATGGCCTGTCTGGATGCTTCAGACAGGACTTGGTGAAGTTGTTGATACATGGGTTTTCCTGGCTCTCTTGTTTATGGTTTTCTTCTGGCTTGGTTTTGTTCTTTGGTGGGGTACACTGAGATGCTGCAGCCTTACATGTCACATTTTGGAGCAAGAACCTTGATTTTTCCTGAATAGGTAATGGCCTCCTGCCTTTCATCTCCATGTCCAGCAGACAAGATATACTTTACTTGGCTATCCGGGACATGGGAAATCAAGGTTTGTGCTCAGTAATCACAATGGGAAGAGGCTAGGAACAAATAAAGACTAGGAGCAAATAAACAAAAGTGTGTGGTGTGTGTAGCATGGGGTGCGGGCTGGAGAGTCTGCTTTGGCTGGAAACTGAGCACATTTGTTATAGGAATGATGAAAAATAGCCTCATTCCACTGTCACTGGGTTTAGAGTAGGAATGGAGGCCACAATGTAATTTGCTCACAAGAAACTTATTTGCATGCCAAAGTTCCACTCAGAGCCTAGCATTATGTCACTTATTCACACAATACTCTTGCAAATAGCCAGAAATTCATTATAGAAATCTGACTTTTATTTTATAATTTCTGAACCACAAGCAATTAAGACTTGCTTAATTTAAATATATAAATAGCCTTTCTGAGTAAAACATACAATTGTCATTACATTTCAGAGTACTAAGAATTAAAGACAGGAATTTGCTTAATATTTTTGGGAGGACTATTCTGATCCCCGATCTCCTTTAAATTCAGTCATTTTGATAAGCGTGGATTTTAACTTTTATATTTCCTATTAGTGAAACTCAATTAGAACGTGCTTAGTCTTCTGGGATGCTTCCTGTTCAAGAGAAAACCCTGTTACTAACCCCATGGAGTTAGGAGATCTTCCAGAAGAGGCTACCAGGTGAGCTCATCACATCTGCACCCAGGTTCTGGGTACCAAGCTTAGCCTGGTATGTACTGTCCTGGCATGGGGGAGTCACATTCCCAGGCGACTTCTCAGGGGTGAGAGCAGCAAGGCAGGGGACACAGGGTGGGCGTGGGGTTGATGGGAGCAGGGTTGGGGCCCATGTGGGCGGGGCGGAGGAGAGGGGGGAAGGCGTGCGGGGTGCGGAGGGGGTGGGGCTCGAAGGTGGGCTGGGGCGGGGCGCTCTGGGGGCGTGCCCGCTGCGCGGGGACAGGAGCTGTGGCTGCAACTGGCTCCAAGTTCCCTCCCTCGCTCTCCCGCGGAGCCTGCTCGAACCCGCCCCTCGGTGTGGAGGTGCAAACGCGGCGGCGATCAGCCCAGCCCTCAGTTGCCGGGCGTTCTGGGGCCCGTTTGGCCACCGCGGTCCGCTCGGAGCCGGCGGTGAGGACTCGGTGGCCGCTTCATCTCGGCCTACAGTGCCCCGTGGGGCCCAAGCTCCTTCTCCGGAGCCTGGTGCCCGGCCTGGCTGCCTTGCAGGGGTCGGAGCGTAGCTAAGGTAAACTGGGGCGCTGGAGGGTGGGGAGTGCCGCTCGGGGTCCTGTTCCGATCCGGCCTGGGCGCCCAGAGCTCGGCCCCGCTGTTTTCCCTGCGCCTGGATGCAACGCCCCCGCCCGGTAGCGAGGCCCAGGCTGCGAAGGAGTGCTAGCTGCTGGGGAGAGGGTGGGCGAGGACGCGGCGGTCCCTGACCCCTCTCCTTGCTGCGTCCCCACCCAGGTCATCCCTTGGACGCGCCAGTATCCAGCCAATTCCTGCGGGGAACGCAGATTCCAGGCTTTGAAAGTTTGTTTGCGTCCCCCCTCCCCCGCCGTCCTCCCACAGCTCAGTGTCTCTGCTTTCTTTGAAAGCATGCAGGTTGGAAATAGATAAAATTGGTCCTGGCTCACTCATGGCCCTGGCACCTAGCGGCGCTCCTAACTTGGCGACAATGCCAGGCAGTGGAAAGCTGGGTGTCTGCGCTGCCCTCCTTTTGTTAGAGCAGGAGCCTGATGGTGTAAGCGCCAGTGACAAGTCTCCATCCTGGCTAATGGAGAAGAAAGAGGAGATAACTTTGCTTTATTACTTCCCGAAGTGCGGATAAAACCACCTGACACCCAGCTTTTTAACCCTTTCAAGTTGCTATTCGGATTTATTAACAGTCACCCTCTCCAAGAAAGAACAGGAATTCTTTCCTGCTTAAGATTGAGGCAAACTCCGAGCTTCTCCAACAGCCAAGTTATGTCCTGTGCAAATCTGGCGCACATCTGTGACAACAGTGCATGGCTGGCTTGTGAGGGCTGCCGAGTCTATTTTTGCAGAGAGGACTATGATAGCAGAATCAGCATTTTTTTTTCTGTATGAATAATATGACTTCCATTTTCAGTTCCTCTGTTAGTGTTAAAGAATTATTTAGCACTCACCATTCTAAGTCATGTGTCCATACTGTTGTCGTTGCTGTTATTATTATTTGTATTCATTTTGTGGTATTAAGATCTGATCATTCAAATGAGGCATTTATTAAACATAGTTACTTAAAAATTAGAGAAGGTTAATGGTAACGTGTTATTCGTTTATCACGTTACATTTAAACTGTGACAATTTCTTCTGTTACTCACCTTAAAATTGTGAGTTGAACACAGAGATGACATTACTTCTTGAGCCCAAAAATCTGCAAAGGCCTGGAAGGACATCTAGAGAAATATCAGCTATTTTTATTTTTGTTTTTATTTTCAGTTTATGTGTTTTGTTATTCAGGGGGAAGATGTTTCTTTTGTTTGTTTTGATTCCAATTCTTTTAAAGGGTGGTCTAATTTGAGTCTGTGTTTTAATTTTAGAACAGAATTGAGATTGGGTTGTTTGCATAAGACTAGTAAACTGCTGGTTCTGTGTAGCTCTAATGGCTGGTAAGGGAGGGCTACTTGTCTAGTCTATGAGTCTGAATCCAGTCATGATATAGTGGGTTTCATAATAGGAACTGTTGTCTATGAAGGACTTACCCAAAAGGGAAAACCTCTGCTGTGAACCTTATCTTCAAATCACCCTCTTCTGAAGGTTTAGAATACTAATTTCAGTTTCTAGTTGAAAAACTGACATTGTCATAGCAATTAGTTGACACTCACCATGCTTGTCACTAATGAAAGATGAATGTATTGCTGTGTCACCACCCCATCAGAGCATGTCATGGCTCCAGCTTTTTTAAAGCCTTGGGACCAAGATCTATAGGCCAAATAGTTGAGAAAAAAAATGAAATTACCCACTTGCCATTTTCAGGAACCAAAAGATGGCGATGTTTACAACTTAGATATTGTATGTAATCCTCTGTTAGCTATCAGTTTACCCTCCATCCGCATCATTGAAGTGACAATCCTTTTTCATTTTTCAATGTTTTGAAATCTTGGGGTCCTCCAGAAGCTGAGCTGTTGTAGGTACAGCCCAGCAACAGTAGGTGGTGCTGTGGGGAACTCTGGGAGCCCAGCCACAACACAGGTATGCTTAAGGAAAATCAGGGATTGATAAATCTGCATCAACACTTGCCTTGCCCTGAAAAACCCACAGTACAGACTCTGACCTGCACTAGTGTTAGGAATGGCTTCTTTCTTAAGTTTCCTCTTGTGTTTTTCAGTCTTTTGGGCATTTACCTGGAGAATCTTTTCTCCTTGGGAGCCCTATGATGTTCCAGATGTTGAATGTATGTTGCTTATGAAAATTATTAGCTATATGCTTCCCTTTTATTTCTCCATGTTAGAGTTAGGTAGACTAACCTAAGATCCTGTTCAGCTACCCTTGACTTTTTCTTCTTTCAATGTGCATTCCAACATAGAAAAATAAATGGTAAGGAACCTACTAGCTTTTGGAATTTATGTAGGGAAGCGCCTGTCTTAGGGTCTGTCCCCCATGCTCTTTTTTTTCTTCCTGTTATTGTTTTTCCTGGACCCTGGTATGTTGCAATAAGAGTTGATATTCAAGATGAAGACTCTGAATTCATATTATGCTGCATGGGGCTTCATGGGGCTGTGTGAGCACGCAGGCTCAGAAGTGATTAAGTGCACTCAGAAAAGGGTTTTCTGGTTCCCCATCAGTTATCTCTGAAGGCCAGTTCTTCCAGCAGCATATCTCTAGACTTTGTCGTACTCTGCTAACAGCCAACAGTTTTGTTATAATCTGCTTTCTGTGAATCAGTAGAGTGCCTTGTCTGACTCATATCTAATAAGTAGCGATATGAGGAAAAGCTTTTGCCTCCCTGAAGCTGCTACAGCTGACTGCTCCTTTCTCCGGAGGTTTGGTATCAACAAATCTTATCACTAAGTGATGGGATTTTGATTTTCTGGGTAGTGCTTAATCATCAAACAGTCCAAAACTAAGAGTAATTCAGCTATTCAGCTTCTTCTTCTTTTTTTTTTATTAGCCCCTGAATTAACCCAGAGGAATCTCCTAATGTCTAGCAAAGATAACTTGTTTTACGAGTTGAGAGGATGGCAGTTGAGTTTCTTTGAAATAGATAAAAGGCTAATAAAGATGGCTTAGACATTGGGTCTGTTTGGGGCTTTTGTTCATGGCAGCCCCAGCTCTCCACTTTTCAGCATTGCCGTTTTCAGCATTGACATTTTTCTCCATCATCGGTGAGCTTGTTGATGAGATCACTCTCATCTGCCAGGTAGGACTGTGAGGGTTGATGCACACCCCTTCTCTGCTTTCTAATCACTGCTTGTTTTGTTCGACAGTTGGGACAAACCATACTTATTTTTTTAAAAAATGATGGATGATTTTTCTGAGTCGACCACTTACCAGAATACCAATAGTGATGCAAACAAGTAATACTCAACAGCCACTGAAAAGAGCAGGTGACTCAGGCGCAGTGCTATCCTGCTGTTCCCAAAGCTTCATGAAACTGTGATTTTGGGCAATGAAAGGTCCAGTATGGGATGGCAGACAGAGAAGAACTGAATGGTAGCTGTGGGAATGTATTTTCTTACTGTCCTTATCAGTGATGACAATATTTAAGATATAGGCTGTTCTTTTCTACTCTGCCACAGTCTCTTTCATCTTGTTTGTAGACAACTTGGCCAGGTTTCTTAATGATGGTTTTGTGATCTAAAATTTACAAGGTTATTCAATGCATACACCTATTATTGACAACTTCAGTTTCTTTCCCTGTATGAGAAGGGACTGACTAGAATCTTAATCTTTTTCATGTGATACAGTTTATCTCATGACTAGACTACATAAGGGCCTGTGCCCATGAGCCTTGACCCCTTCCACTCTTTTAAAGCTTAGTAGCCACACAAAGTACTTCTTTATTCACCTAGCATTGTCAATGGGGGAAAAGAAGAGGTGGTGGTGGGATGTTCAAGAGTACATTTTCAACTGGTACTAGAATGGGAATTTTAAAGTTGTAAAGGTTTTGGATACAAATTCAAAGGATATCTCAGCTCAAGGAAACTGTCATTGAGCAGCCTGGTTTCTGGGAGAATTGAAAGAATTCAATGGTATGGTTTGTACACCAGGCCAAGATCAATGTGGTTTGAAATTGTCCAGTTCCAGGTAAGGCCTTTAAAACACAATTCTAAGCACATGGGATTTTTAGGTGTTTGTATGTGTAACAAAAAGCAGGTTTTCCCCCCCCTACTACTGATGTTAGAAGTTCTTTTTTTTTTTTTTTCATTTTTTAGATGTCTTTTTAAAGAAGACATGAGTAATACTTCACAGTGACCGTTCTTGCCAGGAGTGCTTTGGTCTCATGAACCTAGTAGTAAAAATTAAGTAATTATGCAAAAGAATATAGTTAATAATTTGTCCTATGGTTAGTATATTAAAATTATTTGCAGAGGATTTATTGTGTGCCAGATTCGTTTTACAAACACTAGCCAGGAAAGAGGTGGTTCTTGACTGTTCCTGATTTGTATTATTAATTACTTTTCCTTTAACTGTGAGTTCCACAGCTGTGATTTAGTAGCTGACAAAAGCAATTTAAAGGAGAAGGATTTGCTTGGCTCACAATTCCAGGGAAGTCACAGAGGCAACACCATGAGGCAGCTGGTCACATTGCAACCACAGTCAGGAAGCAGGAGGAAATGGAGGCTTCTGCTCAGCTGGCCTTCTCCATCTATGTATGCAGTCCTGGATGGAAGCCCAGGGAATGGTACTGCCCACAGTTTAGGTAGCACATCATCTAACCAAAAGTCAAGAGCATCCTTCATAGTTATGTTCAGCAGATAAACTATTCTAAACAAGGCCTTCTTGGTGTCATTGGAGCTCCTTACCTAGGTTATTCCAGACCCTGTCAATTGAAACTTGCCTCAAGAGGCGTTTGAGTGCAAAGTGCAGAAACAGATAATAAATTACGCCAACCTTTTATTGTAATCCCTCATGTTGTGGTGACCCCCAACTGTAAAATTATTTTTGTTGCTACTTCATAATTGTAATTTTACCACTGTTATGAATCATAATGAAAATATCTGATACGCAGGATATCTGATATGTGTCCCCCAAAGAGGTCACAATCCACAGGTAGAGAACCTTGGAGTTAAATGAATAAACAAAAATCTAACTTAGAGGAATAGCAAGTGCACTTAAAATCCGGGGAGACATCCCCATGGACTGTGTGTATTTGGAGATTCTCATTGAGAATTTAGTGAGTATAGAAAGTTAAAAACAAACAAACAAAAAAACCACAAAGGGCAGCATATGAAGGCTGTTTGAGCATAGGGAGGCTTATGCAAACACCCTGTGACAGATAGAAGTCTACTTTTGTAACAAGAGACAAAGTAACCAGGTCAGCTGGTGGCATTGAAGATCATATTGTGCATGTGCGTGTGTGTGTGTGTGTGTGTGTGTTCTATTTACTCTGTATGAAGGAGCTGGTAGATTGATCCCAAGAGGACCTGGCTTTAATTTACAAATTTGGAAACTCAGTTGTGGGAAGGGGGACAGACAGTCTATCTTTGGAGAAAAGTGGAAGCAGAAAACCATTACCAAGGGATTGGCAGGGTTTGTTAGATCAGAAGGGAACAGAGAAGGTGGAGGAGCCTGGTGTCCGTGCGATTTTGAGTTCTCATCTGACACATCTCTGGTTTTCAGATACATCATCACTCTCCAGTGTCATTTGGACTGTGACACATCACCAGTTGTGATGTGGGTCTGGATTTCAGGTCATGAAACAGGAAAATAGGTATACATTGTGATCAGTGACATGCAGCCTATTCTGTAGATTAGGCTTCCAGGATTTGCTGGCTTGTGCTTTCCTGCTTGTCACTGATAGAAGTGAGTGAATTCCTGGGTTTGGGAGAACCATGGGAGAAAGGTCTGCCATTCAGAAACTGCTGCAGAAAACTATACCAGGTTTGAAGACTCTTTAGTGTGCGTGGAGTGCATATGAGGGATGTGCGTTTTGTTTATGTCTAGATGGTTGGTACCACAGAGACCAGCAAACTGAGAATGCCAGATTTGCCAAGCTTTAGGGAGTTTCTGACCCTCTGTATGTGTTTGGGTTCTGGGCAGTGCCTGTGCCTGACGTTGAATGAGGACAGACCTAGGAGATCCACACTGTTTCTCCCTTATGTTCCTAGGTAGCCTGAGGCTTTGAGGATCCCAGGTCAAAAAAGTGTACTTGTCACTGGCAATCAGCAAGTAAGTTCCTTGAGAAGAGAGTGGGTCTCCCAGTCTGGTCAGTGTAGGCGTGCAGACTGGCTCTGTGAAGTCCAGCTAGTCCCTGAGGGTGCAAGACTCGAGTTCCTTGTCTTTAAAATGGGAATGGCTGCCATACTTATTTCCAAGACCACTGTGGAAGTTAGATGAGAAGCCTACAAAGTACAGAGCTCTGTCTTTCTCTCTTATGGATTCTGTGCCTTATTGCTTTGCAGTCATATGATTTCATCATATGGGTCGCAGGACAAAGGTTACTGTATCGGGTTTGCTGGGATTGCTGAAGCTAGAGGCACAATCGTGCTCCCAGCTGCACTGGCAGATTTCCCTTACAACCATCATCCCTAACCTCGCTTACAACCCTCATCCCTAAGCTAAACGTCACACGTGTTTTGTTTGTGTTGAATGCACCTTTCCTTAAGTTGAAATTTAAGTTCACATTTGAGCTGTACGTCGTGCAGGGCCTGGTATTTAATTGGCAACATGGTGCCGGCTCCACTGCCCTGCTGCTGGCAAGGAGGCCCTTGTCCTGTGGGGTCTTGGTGATGCAGCCAAAAGTCCTGATGTCAAGTGGTAATCTTGTCCTTTCTCACAGCATATGCTATGGAGTGACTGGCTTTCCAGCTGGGCTGTGCATGCCTGTTTTTTGAAGCCTAAGAGCGGAAAGGTTGGAGGGAAGAAGAGGTTGGACGTAGAAGCACAGGGTTTCTCAGGGGCAGCGGATTTGCAGTGTCTTGCGGGACACTGAGGCTTGAGTGTTCATTCAGCCAAATGTCACCACAGGTCGCCTAAGGCCTGAGGTACTGCTTACAGATCCCTGATTGTTACATAATAAAGTCATGGGAATGGAGCTGATGGAGTGGTGTGTGAAGAGATCACTCAGGGCTCTTCCAGAAGACCTGCTCTGCTTCCCAGGCACTTGGCCTATAACTCCAGGTCCAGGCTATCTGCCTTACTCTTCTGATCTCCATGGCCATGCACACATGTGATCCACACTCACATAGCCACATATACCCATAAATAAAAATAATAAAAATTTGAAAAGCAATGGCAGGAAATGTAGTAGAGAAATGTCACCTGAGTGAAAGTGTCAGAGCTTATTGAAGTACTCCATTGCCTAAGACACCAATTCCATGGCATTGTCTCCACCGTGACATTGAGTGGCAGACTCTGTCAGCTGCCACTCTGGATTATTCCCCCAGTTCCTGCCTAGTTGTCCTCTGGCACTTTAGGTACCATGTCTCATTACTGTTACCTGTTGGTGCTTCGTCTTAAATGCCATTGTAGCTTTCAGAGGGAAATCATACCAATTTTAGGAATAGCAGTGTTTATGTAGGCTCTAACCTATTAGTGTTTCAAAGGCCTTACTTATTGCTTGTTGCATACTTTTTATGTGAAGTTTGGCAAACACACACACACAAACAAACACACACACAACACCACACATATTTAGTTGCCCAAACATGCAGTCATATCAGTCATCCTTCCTCCCTTGGCTTACCAAGGGCCACCATTCCCATTCTGTTTGGAAACAGTTTGAGCTGGGGACAATTGCTTAGCACGCAGAGGCCCTGGGTGCTACCCACACACAACACTGAGAAACAATGAATAATAAACTTGTGGAAATTGGCCACTCCGTGAATGGGGACTAGTGGCAAAGGATGCTAGCATGTGTGTGTATTTTCACTGCATAAAGGGAGCATGAACTGGGAGGTTCTCTGTAGATGTGGCTGTGCTTTGTGCGTCTAAACCATCCTTTCCACCTGTCACTGTCCTTTGTTCTTTGAGAAGATCATTAATTAGAATGCTGGATTTTTGTTCCTAATCAGACTTTGTTCTTGTGTGGTGACCATGGATGAATGGGAGAAGTTCCTAGCTGACTGGTTGTGAGGCTCTGCAGTGTCTGTGTTTCCAGCATTGTTTCATACCTGCTTCAGAGTTATGGGATGCAGCCAAACCCATTATGATCGGCCAAGGTGACTTTCGGCTTTGAGGAGTAGCCTGACCATGTAGAAACCTAGTTCTTTGATTTATTAACGATTTTATATTAGTTCTTATGTATAAATTTATATTTATAGCTTGTACTGGAGCAGAATATTATCACTATATAAATATATATTTTGTAGGTACTTGAAGTATTCTTAGGTAGTACCAGGAAAGATTTGTAGTCTATTGGAATTGCTTGAATTTAAAAAAAAAACAAACAAAACAAAACTTTTCCTTAGAGGTGATGAGAGTCTCACATGTGCCAGATTGGGGGCAGGTGAGGGAAGGCAAAGGAGAGGGAGGGAGGGAGGGAGAGAGAGAGAGAGTGAGAGAGAGAGAGAGATAGAGAGAGAGAGAGAGAGAGACATAGAGAGGGAGGAGTGGGGAGATCATGCTCTGTGTTTAGTGTGAGCATCATAAGGCATGTTTTTTGTTTTGGTTTTTTAGAAGTGGCTCTGCCACCCATCGGTGTTTGTTCCTCCACATGTGACATTTCCTTCCTTGCTTATCTGATTTCTCCTGCAGGTTTTTCTCCTTTCATGAGCACAGGACGGGGCTGTTTTTCTTGTTAACCTCACATTGCTGTTTCCCCTTGGGTTCTCTGGAGCCATTTCTCTACATGAAGCATTCTGATTCTTAGGTGCTGAGCATCAGCGGTAAAGAAACCACATCACAGGAACTTTTAATTAAGCGCACCAGCATAGCAACAAATCTTCAGGAGTTTGGTGTCTGAAATACTCAAGTATCTGTTTCATCTCACTTCCAGTTTTGCATTTTATCTGACAACATTAATGCTTATGCCTTGCAGTACTGTAGTCTCTACAGGAAAGCAGAACCAGTGGCACATACAGTCTAAGGAAGTTGCTCAGGCGACTAGGGAGGCTGACAGGTCCCATGGGTTGCTGCCGACAAGCTGGAGAAACAAGGGTAACGAGTAGTGGAGGCTCCAGATCAAGGACAGGCCAACAGATGACTCCGCTCAAGCAGTGAGCCAGAGAGAACTGGGGAAACATATGAATGAATTCAATCTTCTAGCACCTTTTTGTTCTGAGTGGTTATCGAATGCTCACCCACTTTGTGGTGGGCCAACTGCTATACTTAGTCCCTCAGTTGGGTGATAACCTCTTCCGAGAACACTGGCACAACTGGTATTAATGTAGAGCTGAATAACCTGTCATTCATCCTACAGAGATGCTCTCAGTGATGGCTGCACCATCCTACAGAGCTGCTCTAGTGATGGCTGCATCATCCTACAGAGCTGTTCTCAGTGATGGCTGCATCATCCTACAGAGCTGTTCTCAGTGATGGCTGCACCATCCTACAGAGCTGTTCTCAGTGATGGCTGCACCATCCTACAGAGCTGCTCTAGTGATGGCTACATCATCCTACAGAGCTGTTCTCAGTGATGGCTGCACCAT
>PVIH01022798.1:0-26326 GCA_004025045.1 Sigmodon hispidus | reverse complement strand
TACTATAGAACTACAGTAATAAAAACAGCCTGGTACTGGCATAAAAACAGACTTGTGGACCAATGGAATAGAATTGAGGATCCAGACATTAACCCAAAAACCTATGAACACCTGATTTTTGACAAAGAGGCCCAAAACATTCAATGGAAAAAAGATAGTATATTTAACAAATGGTGTTGGCATAACTGGAAGGAAGTGTATAGAAAAATGCAAATAGATCCGAGCCTGTAACCCTGCACAAAACTCAAATCCAAGTGGATCGAAGACCTCAACTTAACCCCAACCACTTTGAACTTGATAGAAAAGAAAGTGGGAAATACACTTTCAAATTGGCACAGGCCACCACTTCCTAAATATAATACCAGTGGCACAGGCACTAAGACCAACAATCAATAAATGGTATCTCCTGAAGCTGGGAAGCTTCTGCAATGCCAAGGACACTGTCAATAGGACAAAACGCCAGCCTACAGAATGGGAAAAGATTTTCACCAACCCTACAAGTGATAGAGGACTGATCTCTAAGGTATATAAAGAGCTCAAGAATTTAGATCCTAAAACCTTGAATAACCCTATCAAAAAATGGGGTTCAGATCTAAAAAGGGAATTCTCAGCAGAGGAACTATGAATGGTTGAAAGGCACCTGAAAAAGTGATCTTCATCTTTAGCCATCAGAGAAATGCAAATCAAAACAACTTTGAGATACCACCTAACACCTGTTAGATTGGCTAAGATAAAAGGCACAGATGACAGCCTATGCTGGAGAGGATGAGGAGCAAGGGGAACACTCCTCCATTGTTGGTGGGATTGTAAACTTGTTCAGCCACTTTGGAATACAATATGGAGGTTTCTCAGAAAATTGAGAATCAATCTTCCTAAGTACCCAGTAATACCACTTCTGGGTGTATACCCTAAAGAGGCACATTCACACTCCAAAGGTATTAGCTCAACTATGTTCATAGCAGCATTATTTGTAATAGCAAGAACCTGGAAACAACCTAGATGTCCCTCAACTGAAGAATGGATTAACATTGTGTAGATACACAATGGAATACTACTCAGCAGTAAGAAAAAATGATATCCTAAAATTCACAGGCAAATGGATGGATTTGGAGAATATCCTCCTGAGCGAAGTATCACAAACTCAGAGAGATAAGCAGGGGATGTACTCACTCACTAGTGGTCTCTAAACAAACAAACGGGAAAAAAAGCCAAACATGCCCAAGTGGCAAACCACAACCACCGAACAACTTGGGATCAGAAACACCCTGGACTGACCCTTCAAACCCCAGTCCAACTATAGGAACACCTGACTCACTCTTGAGGGAGTGGGGACAGAACTGGATTTGGCCAGGAGTGGAGACTGATCCAAGCATTATTGGGTCAGTGGGACCATAGGACTGTCTGTTCCCTGCCCAGGGAGGGGATGGGGAGTTGCAGAGAAGAAAAATGACGAGATGTGGTGGGAGGGGGAAGAGACCTTGAATAAGGATATACAGGGATGGAAAAAAAATTCAGAGGGAAAGCTGAATACAAAGAAAATATATGTGTAGCAATCTTTGTATTTCCACTCTTGATAAGCCATGCTTATGATTCTTATCCTCTGTATGGTTATTGTTAACTCTTCCGCATTTTAAAATTTTTTTTACTGTTTTTTTTTGAAAAATACAAAATAAAGAAGGAAGAAAAACAACAACAACAACAATAAAAAGAGTTCTCTCATTTCTCTGCTCTAAAGCATCCTGACTTTTGTTTGTTATGCTTCCCGAAGTAAGTGGGTCATTCTTCCTGAGAATGACTTTCATCAACCCCTGTGTGACCTTCATCCAAGCTTTCAGGCTTTTCTTGTGTGTGAAATGTAGACTGGGGCTTTTCTGTCTGCTCTCCCCTCCTTTTTCCCCCTCTCTCTTTTCTTTCTTTCCTTTTCTCCCTTCTCCCATAATTCTCTGGATATCCAAATTCCCCAATATAAACTGTAAATGGCAAAAAGGAATGGTGGACTGGGCCAGGCAGAAGGTAGGCTCACATTGTTTCATTGCCTTCACAGGTTTCCACATCCTGCTGAAATCACTAATAGTCTCTGCCTCTTGAATCCCTGTGAAAATTAAATGATGTGATTCATAGAATCCTTACAACAGCACCTGTCAGACTGGACACCCTAAAGCCAACCATCTTTCTATTATATTTATATTCATCCTTAAATGTACACCTCTGAACTCCAGCTTCTAGCCTAGAACAAGTTAAGCTGGAAGAGTCCAAAAGGTAACTAAATCTTCACCAAGAAGAAACAAAAAGGAAAGACTGCTATCAGTTTAATCACATTTCCTCAGACTCAATAATAGTGGGAGACTTCAATACCCCACCCTCACCAAGGAATTGATGATCCAGACAAATGCTAAACCAAAAAATGAGGGAGCTAATTGACCTTATAAGCCAAATGGATCTAATAGGTATTTATAGGATGTTTTCTATAACAAAAAATAATGTCCTTTCTTCTCAGTGTGCCATGAAAGTTTGTTCAAAATTAACCAGATACTTGGACATGAGAAAGTCTACATGGATACAAAAGAAATAAAATAACTCCCTGCATCCAACCTGACCACCACAGATTAAAGCTATGTATCAACACCAACAGAAATCTCTAAATGCATGTAAACTGAACAAATCACTACTGAATGAAAAATGGGGCAAGACAGATATTAAGAATAAACCTTAAAAGATTCTAGAAATGGATGAAAATAAATATACAGCATACCCAAACTTTTGGGACACAATGAAGGTGGTCTAAGAGGCAAGTTTATAACACTGAGTGCCTACAAAAGGAAAGTGGAGTGATCCCATACTATTAAATAACACCCTAAATATGTAGAACTCTCAGACCCAAAAGAGAGGACTCCATCAAACCCCTCTCCTCAAGGCTCAGGGTACCCTGCAGACAAGGAGCAGGGTGAATAAAAGAGCCAGTGGGAATGGAGGATGCCAGATAACATGGCCATCTAGACACAATGGAGTTGGAGCACATATAAACTCCGAGACTGTGGCAGCATGAATAGGTTTGCAAAGATCTACACCAGATGTGGTCCTAGAACTGAGAGGGGTTGAACACATGCCCACCCCAAACCCAGAGGTTATCTCCAAGTGATAGCAACTTGCAATGAAAAACTAGCTTTCTTCAAGTGAGCCTTACTGGGAAAACAAACACCTGCTAATTGCAGACCTCATTCCCAGCAACAGATGGGCAACATTAAATGAAATCAGAAGCATGTTGGAGGTTCTTTGACTCATAATGTTAAGTCAGAGTGTTTGTTCCTACCTTACAAGTTCTTCGTGTGTATGTTAAAATTTCTGGTTTTAGATTTTTATGGGATTCCTGGAGGTACAAACGTGTGTGTGTGTGTGTGTGTGTGTGTGTGTGTGTGTGTGTGTGTGTGTGTACGTGTGCACATGCATGCATGCGTGCATGCATATGTGTGCCTGCGAATGCCTGTGTGCAAGAACGTGTGCGTGTTTGTGTGCATGCATGCAGGCCTGTGTGTGTGCGCTTGCGTGAGGGTATGAATGTGTGTGGGGGGGTTGTATTTTTTCATTGGCCCTTCTTGTTTGGTTGTTTTGTCATATTCCAATTTGCTTGTTTTTTTAGTTATCTTATTTCATCATTGTTCCTTAGATATCTTTTTTTTTTCTAAGAAGAGACAGAAAGGATGTGGGTCTGGGTGGGGAGGAGTGGATGAGACCTGAGGAGAGTAGGAAGAGGGAAACCATAATTGGAATATATTGTATTAAAAAAAATTGTGTCTCAAAAAAAATTAGCTCACCTAGAAATGTCTCAACAAAAATAGGAAAGAAATCAAACAACACATGCACAATTTGGAACACAATAACTCTGAAAAGACACATAACATGATTTCTCAAAATATCCAAATCCCTCAAATACCTAACTCAGATTCCAAATTATGTAAAATTGTTGGATGAAGATGACAAATGTTAATGTTAGAAATTATTGATTAACCTCAAAGAAAATAAAGACTAATCAATTAAATGCAGAAAATAAAGAAGAAAGCAATAGAGATGGTAAGGTCAGCAGTATGGATGAAATATTCAACACTGAAAAAAAATTCAGAAAGGAAATCGACATTTTGAAAATAATAAAATTTTGGAAAGAGAAAACACAATGATCAAATTTAAAAAAATACACTAAAAGAATAAAAGTAGCTCTTCCTCTGCTCCATCATGGCCCAAGATCAAGGTGAAAAGGAGAACCCTATGTGGGAGCATCACATCCACAAACTCTGCCTCAATATCTGTGTTGGGGAGAGCGGGGACCCAGGCAGACAAGATGCTGAAGCAGCTCACAGGCCAGACACCTGTATTTTCCAAAGCCAGGTACACCGTCAGTTTCTTTGGCATCAGGAGAAAAGATTGCTCCTCACTGCACTGTTCGCGAAGCCAAGGCAGAAGAAATTCTGGAGAAAGGCCTGAAAGTGCAAGAGTATTAGTTGCAGAAAAATTACTTTTCAGATACTGGAAAGTTTGGCTTTGGGATTCAAGAACACATTGATCTGGGCATCAAATATGACCCAAACATTGGGATCTATGGCCTGGACTTCTATGTGGTGCTGGGTAGGCCAGGTTTCAGCATCACAGACAAGAAGCACAGGACAGGCTGCATTGGGACTAAGCACAGAATCAGCAAAGAGGAAGCCATGTGCTGGTTCGAGCAGAAGTATGATGGGATCATCCTTCACAGCAAATAAATTTTATTCAAAAGGCCAATAAAATTTTCTAAGAAATGTAAAAATAAATAAATAAATAAAAAGTAAAAATAAATTAAAGAAAAGAAATAAAAGTAGACTCCAACAAATTGAAGAAAAACTGTCTGAGATGGAACACAAGAAGGAAAATTTACATTTTAAATATCAAAAGAGAAAAAAAAAAGACAAAGACGACTACAGTGTCCAAGTACTCTGGCATGTCAAGTGACCAAATAAAACAATCCAAAGCTGAAATAAATCTAAAGGCATAGAATATGGTGTCCTTTGTAGAGACAAAAACTTCTATTGGTTTTTAATGCAGGAAGGTAACTGGCAGTAGACAGAATGAGACCTTATTTCAACTGAAGGCCGGCTCCAGGTTAAAAGTGCTTAGTGCACCATTGAGAGTGAAACTCAAACAGATTGACTGCGATGAAGCACCACAGTACTAAGTAACAATAAGTCATCTCACCTCTCCTTTGAGTAAGAGCTGGGTGCAGATCCACTCTATGGTGTGAAGGACTAGCTGACCTGCACATGACAAACATGGTGTCAGCAGGTCTTGCCCTTCCCTCTCACTTGCTAAGCTTAGACTACATCACAGAGCGAGCCACCAAAGTCTATTCCCTTATTTGACCTGTTTCTAATGCCTAATCCACCTCAGAGGCTGACTAACATGGTCCAACAAACAAACATCAAGGTCCAGCTGCCCCATTTGGCTACACTAACTGAAACACCAGATTGGAATGTACCAACCCATCCTAGCTCATTCTAACACAGACCTCCCTCTTTTTTGCCTTAATTAACACTTTCAAGGCTATTCGCTGTTGTTTCTGCCCAATTCAGATTCACCCACTTTGTCTCTTTGCCTTTCTTAATAAAAGATCTTTCTGTGTTTGGAAATCAATGTTTGGGTGTGGTCTGTGCATAATCTGGGGTCCAGGGATAATCTCATATATACGTGTCCCTTCAGTGTGTATAAAATACAAGGGTATTATTGGAGCTTTTACTGAATAGAGTGCCATCAGAAAAGAACCTGGTGATTGAGTTCAGAGTGCTGGACATCACATGGGCATATATGTATCTTCTACTGATAATATTTGGAAGATGAAGAACACTGTGCAGATCAGCTGAATTTTTTTTTCAGAATCACTGTGATTGAACATAAGAAGCATGAGCTTATGCTGTTTGACTAGTTTTCCAAGAAACAGCCTTGTGAGGAGCTGGCCACTGGGGCTGTGAGAACATTCCCATTCAAGGGAGTGCCTACCATACTCTGGATAAGAAGCTCAGGAGCAGAGAGAATCCAGATCAAAGGAGCTAGGAGAACAGAAAAATGAAGGGGACAGCAGCTGAAGTCTAAAACCCTGGAGGGCAGAGAATTAATAAAAATACATGAGCTGATATCAAATGCTTCCAGAAACAAAAGAGCCAACACCTGTATGAAACCCTCATCAACTGTGCCCCCATGCATGTGCAAAAAGGTAATTCAAGTTTGGACTAATAGTAAAAAACACTTTTGTGAGATGTAATCCTCTGAATCCACTCTATCTTTTACCAAAGAAGCAGCACAGGTTAAAAAGAAATTCAGTTGCATAAAAACATGCCTTAAATTGAGCAAGTCAGCTTTCTTCAACCTGAGTATAGTTGTGTTCATATTACACATAAGAATACATCTTAATGAAGAATAAATATTACAATTTGAATTTTTGGTGAACTGGTGTGGATTCTAAAACATTAAGTTAAAACATACCGACAGCATGCCAGGCTTCAACCAATGGCTCATTGTTGGGATAGATTTTCCAGACCATTTCATGTAGGGTGTTGTCCCAAGATGAACCTCCCACCTACACCTGGAAGGAGACACTGCTGATGTAGGGATTATTGGTCTTATCTTTGCTTGAGCTCTTTAGTGTCACAAAGCTTAGAAGAAACTTAGTGTGAAGTCTGAGGTTTTCATTCCCATCCATAGATCCCTGTACCAGTTGATAACACTAGAAAATTCCTTCTGTTTGTGTTTCCCCAAAATATTGTTGTTGCCTTCATAATTCGTGTGATTTTTTATCACCTAGCTATGATTTATTTTTTGTAAAGATAAACTCTGTTGTGTTTTGGTGTGGGATTGTATGTTTATGATACACATTCCAACTCCAAGCACTCTCATCCTGCTTGTTTGCAGAATCTTAACTGTACACTCATTATTCTCATTGTTTTAAAACTAACCTCAGCACTAACCTTTTTATACATGTTCAAATGTTGTTAGATTTCTGTGCAGTTTCTCAAACTTATAAAATAAATAACAGAAATGTCATGCTGATTTTTTTTTAATTTAAGGCATGTAAAATTGAAAAGTGGCATAACCACAGGTGACTCTCCAGATTGGCATGTTCTAGTCACCATGTCAAAAATACAGATTAAAAGGCACTAACAGGTATAAAGTGAAGAGACTAACTCACCCACAAACACATCTGAACAGCAACAGAGATATCCAAAGGAGGAGGAAAATATGATAGATTTTCAATCCCTGAAAGTAAATGACTACTAACAAAAGTTTTATATCCAGAAATGCCCAGAAAGACTGTCTTTTAAATTAATGTAGAAAATGGGTATTTTTCAAGACAGGTACAAACTAAGACAGAATATTATACACAGATATGAATACAATCTAAATCAAGACAGACTAGGAAAGAATAAATTTTATGAGAAGAATATCTGAACACAAAAGAAATGGGAAAAAATCTATCATGCACAACATAGAAAACTAGCAAAACCCTGATGTCAATATGGAGAAAGAAAAAGACAAACAATAATCCAACCAGATAGCCCTTCAGATTTACCCTTGCCCTGCATGATTGAAACCGCCCCAGCACACCTCTGTTGCCTAGATACTCAGTCCTTCAAGCTCTCCCCGACTTCCCCATTCATCCTCTTTCCATTCCATTTCATCTTACCCTCTACCTACCCTCGAAACACTATCAGGGACCCTACACCCACTACACTTGGCTGGGACTCGGGAATGCTACAGCCACCATACATGCTAGAACTCAAATTGGACAATAGAAACCAAATAAAAAAAAACTAATACAAAAAAGATCCATCCCAATAGCTACCTCAAGTAACAACTCAAACATTATCACTCCAGGTGCCTAGGATCCAGCACAAAATGACACAAACATGAACAACAAGGCAGAAGACAGAAACTCTATTGTGTTAGGCCCAGGCAATAAAGCATAAGACAATGGCTGGCAAGTAGCATTATAAATTATGTTCAAAGAATTCAAAAGACATAAATAAGTACTTCAATGAATAAAAACACAAAAAAGTTGAGTGAAATAATAAAAACAATTTGGGACATAAAAGTATAATTCAACAAACAAATATAATCACTAAAGTAGGATCAAAATGCAATAAAATGAGAAATAAAACTCAAGTTGTAAAACTATAACCTCAAAAGTAAGCCTTATTAACAGATTAAAAAGACATTAAAGAGAGTATTTCAGGTATTGGAGACAAATTAGAATAAATATTTCAGTCAAAGAAAATGTTAAATCTAAAAAGAATTCAAGAACAAAACACCCAGAAAATAGAGGACAATATGAAAAGGCCAAACAACCTATAAAAAATAAGTATAAAGAAGGGGGAATAGAAACATAACAAAGACAAACAAAATTATAGTGCAAATTCTAGTTGGTCTTCATAAAAACCCGGACCTAAATATTGGTGTAAATGCTGAAAGATAGAGAGACAAAGGAGCTAGACACTAGGGAGACTTCTTACCTTTACCAAATCCTCATACCAAATGCTATGAGCTGCTGTATCTTCCCATATTCTATTTCTCTCTCACTGCAGCCATACCACTTCCTATCTTCACCTCCTTAGTGCTAGGATTAAAGGTCTGTGCCTCTCAAGTACTATGATCTAAGACTTGAGATTCCAAGTATTGGGATCAAAGGCATGAGCCTCCACCAACTAACTGGCTCTGTCTCTCTTTTAGACTGGATTAATATCATGTAGCCCAGGATGTCCTTGGACTCTTAATCTTCCTCCTCCTCCTCTTCCTCCTCCTTCTCCTCCTCCTCCTCCTCCTCCTCCTCCTCCTCCTTCTTCTTCCCAGATGCAGGAATTAAATGTGTGTGCCACCACTGCCTGGCCTCTATGGTTAGTTAGCGGCTAGCCCTGCCCTCTAATCTTCAGGCAAGTTTTATTTGTTACAGCATAAAACAACATATGACTACAGAAAGTATTACTTTAACAAAATCATAGAAGCATATTTTCTCAATTTAAAGAAATAGGCATTTAGGACATGAGAGGACTAGAAAGTAAATGCCCCACAACATATAATAATAAAAACATAAAATGTACAGAACACAGAAAAAATGGTAAAAGCTTCAAGAGAAGCTGGGCATGAACCTAAGAAAACAGACATACAATTTAGAAGAACAATCATAAGTTTCAAAGAATTCAAGAAGTTTAGAGAACACCAAAATTAACAAACAAACAAAAGACACCTCAATAAAATTAAGGAGAAAGAATTTAAGGAAGGCAAACACCTGAGATGTCAAGAAACAAAAGCATAGGCTGATGGAAATGATGGAGACAATCCAGGATTTGGAAATAGAATTCAATAAGGAGAGGAAAACACTAAAAAAGATTCACAATAAAATGAGGATGGAATTGAAAACTCAATAGCCCAACTAGGAAAGTTTTACAAGCAGAATAGGTAAAGCAGAAAATAATATAACAGCACTCAAAGTTAAAGTAGAGGCTCTAAATCAATAAGCAAGAATTATTTTTTTTAAATTTAAGCACATGAATAAAACACATAGGAAATGTGGGACACCACGAAAAGCTAAAACTTAGAATTACAGTCATAAATAAAAGAGAAGAATTCCAACTCAATGGTATAAAACAGACTTTGGACAAGATCTCAGAGGAAAAGTTCCCAGACTAAGGAAAAACACAATCCATACAGGTATAGGAAGCACATAGAATACCAAATAAACAAGATCAGAATAAAAATTCCATGATATATTATAGCTAAAACAGTAAGTTATGCAAAAAATAATGAATGTTGATATTTATAAGAGGAAAAAGGAAGTCACACATAAACAAAATCCATTAGAATAACAGCTGGTTCTTCAAGGGAAACTTTGAAAACCAGAGAGCCCTGAGCAGTGCAACCCAAGTCCTAAAAGACTGTGACTAGCAACCTACAGCAGTATACCCAGCAAAACAATTTGCCAAGGTTGAAAAAGTATGAAAACTTTTTCCCAGCAAAATTATTTGCCAAAATTGAAAAAGGATAGAAACTTTTTATGATGTAAGCAGATTTTCAAAAATGTGTACCTGGGCTAGAGAGATGGCTCAGAGGTTAAGAACACTGGTTGCTCTTCCAGATGTCCTGAGTTCAACTCCCAGGAACCACATGGTGGCTCTCAACCATCTGTAATGAGATCTAGTGCTCTCTTCTTGTGTGCAGGGGTACATGTAGGAGGAACAGTGTATACAAAACAAATCTTTTGTTAAAAATGTATTTCCAACCTAAGCCCACAGCCTCAGCAACTTGACCTGCGGTCAGTCTATTCCTAGTGACCCCAGGAAAGGTAAGACACTGCCCACCACCCTCTATGACACATTAAAGCAACCCCAGTCTGCACACCCTCTCCCAGGCTCCATATGCCAGTCCACAACCCCTGCAATATTACCTAAGGCCATGCTGGACCTAGGGACCCATGTAATACAGCAACCACTGCCAAAAAAATTTCTTAAAGCCTGACCAATAATCCCAGAAATCATTCCTTTTCCCATACCCACACCATTGTGGCTCAATATTCTGGCTTTATTGGAAGCCAGGCAGGATCTATGGACCTATGGCCCAAAAACTAGAACTGAAGACTAACTAGTTACCAGAATCCTGGGATACTTATGCTGGAAGAATCAGAAACCAAGAAAAAAAGCACCCAGTAAGTAAAAAAAAAAAATGCAGAAATCATCACTTAGAACTGTAATCATCCCAAATACAGATGCCTGAATACTAGTTTAAGAACATATTTAATAACAGAAAGGGTATTAGGGCACCACCAGAACCCAGCTAAGCTATGACAGCAACAGCTGAATATTCCAACACAGCAGAAACATTAGAAAGTAACTTTAAAAGTAAGTTTATGAAGATGATAAAATCCTTAAAGAGGAAATAAAAAATTTTCATAGCCTATTCAGAAGAAACAATAAGGAAAATGGTAAACATTTAAGTAAAAAGACAATAGATAGCAACCAAAGATTTGAAATCAAAAAAATTAAAATGAACACTGGTAACACACATGAAACTAGAAAGCAAATGACTAAAACAAATGCCATGATTTTTTAGTTTTTAACTACTTTTTAAATTTCTCTTGTGATTTACAAGGCTAACACTCCAGAGGAAGGAAATACTATAAAATTACCACCAAAAATGGCAGGAAATATGAATCAATGGTCACTAACTTCCCTTAATATCAATGGTCTCAATTCTCCTAAAAACAACACATACTAACAAGATGGATAAAAAACAGAAGCCATCCTTCTGTTGCCTACAAGAAACATACCAAAACCACAAAGAAAGACACAGGCTTAGAGTAAAGGGTTGGGGAACGATTTTCCAGTCAAATGATCCTAAGAAACAAACTGGGGTTTCATCCTAATATCTAACAAAGTAAACTTTAAGCTAAAAGCAATTAAAAGGAACCAAGATGGTCATTACTTATTCATCACAGGAAAAATTGGTCAAGAGGAGATTTCAATCCTGAATATTTATGCCCCTAATATAAGGGCACCTACCTATGTAAAAGAAACACTGCTAAGGCTCGAATTCAACATCAATTCTAACACCCTAATAATGGGAGAATTCAATACCCACTTTCAACCCTGGATAGGTCAACCAGACAGAGAATCAACAGAAAAATAAGGAGTCTAAAAGAGGTTATGATGCAAATGGATTTCATAGATATCTACAGAAACTTCCACCTAAATGCAAAGGAATATACATATGTCTCACCTCTTCATGAAACTTTCTCCAAAATTGACCACATAATTGGTTTAAAGCAAATATCGACAGATACAAAAAAAATGTATCTGTTGTAACATAACGGCCACCAGGGCCTAAAGTTAGAGTTCAACAACATCAAAAATTAAAGAAAGTAAACCAACTCATGCAAACTAAACATCACTCAGATGAACCATCTTGGAGTAAAGGAAGAAATTAAGAAAGAAATCAAAGTCTTCCTAGAATTTAATGAAAATGAATCCACAACGTACCCAAACTTGTGGGACACAATGAAAGCAGTCTTAAGAGGAAATTCATAGCACTCAATACCTACATAAAAAAATCTTGAGAAATCCCACACTAGAGACCTAACAGCACAGCTCAAAGCCTTAGAACAATTAGAAGCGAACTCACCTAGAAGGAGTAGACGGCAGGAAATAATCAAACTTAGAGCTGAAATCAATACAATTGAAACAAAAAGAACAATACAAAGAATCAAAGAATCTAAGAATTGGTTCTTTGAGAAAGTCAACAAGATAGATAAGCCCTTAGCCAAACTAATCAAAAACCAGAGAGAGAGAGAATGTTCAAATCAACAAAATCAGAAATGAAAAGGGGGACATATCAACAGACCCCCAGGAAATCCAGAGAATTATCAGGTCATACTTTGAAAATCTGTATTCCACAAAAATGGAAAACCTAGAAGAAATGTACAGCTATTAGAACAGGCACCACCTACCAAAAATTAAATGAAGATCAGATTAATAACCTAAACAGGCTTATAACCCATAAAGAAATTGAAGCTGTCATTAAAAGCCTCCCCAAAAATAAAAGCCCTGGTACAGATGGTTTCAGTGCCGAATTCTACCAGACATTCAAAGAAGAATTACTACCATTACTCCTCAAACTATTTCACACAGTGGAAACTGAAGGCATATTGCCAAATTCTTTTTATGAGGCGACATTTACCCTAATACCCAAGCCACTCAAAGAACAAGAAATGAGAACTACAGACCAATCTCCCTCATGAATATTGATTCTAAAATTTTCTACAAAATTTTAGCAAACTGTATACAACAATGTATAAAAAAATATCATCCACCACAACCAAGTAGGCTTCCTGCCTGAAATGCAGGGCTGGATTAACATACGAAAAACTGTCAACATTATCCTTCATATAAACAAGCTAAAGGAACAAAACCACATGATCATATCCTTAGATGCTGAACAAGCCTATGACAAAACACAACACTCCTTTGTTATTAAAGCACTAGAGAGATTAAGAATACAGGAAGAATATCTAAATATTATAAAGGCTATTTACAAAAAGCTGACAGCCAGTATCATACTTAATGAAGAAAAGCTCAAAGCAATCCCACTAAAAATCAGGAACTAGACAAGGATACCCTCTATCCCCTTTTCTACTTAATATAGTTCTCAAAGTTTTAGCTAAAGCAACAAGAGAATGAAAGGAGATTAAGGGGATCCAAATTGGGAAAGAAGAAGTGAAGCTATCTCTGTTTGCAGACGATAAGTTTGTATACATAAGTTACCCACAAAATTTTTCCAAGGAACTGCTACGGCTGATAAACACCTTCAGTAATATAGCAGGAAACAACATTAATTCAAATAAATCAGTAGTGCTTATAAACCCTAAAGATACAAGAGCTGAAAAAGAAATAAGGGAAACATTACCCTTCATAATAGCTGCAAATAGTATTAAATACCTTAGAGTAACTATAACCAAAGAAGTGACAGTCCTATTTGACAAAAAATTTAAATCACTGAAGAAAGAAATTGAAGAGGATATCAGAAAATGGAAAGCTCTCCCATGTTCCTAGGTTGGTAGGATCAACATAGTAAAAATGGCAATTCTACCAAAGACAATCTACAGATTCAGTGCACTGCCCATCAAAATCCCAACACAATATTTTTTGAACCTTGAAAGAACAATACTCAATTTCATTTGGAATAACCGGAAAGCCAGGATTGCCAAAACAATTTTACTCAACAAAAGAAACTCAGGAGGTATCAGCATCCCTGACTTCAAGTTATACTATAGAGCTACAGTAATAAAAACAGCCTGGTACTTGCATAAAAACAGACTTGTGGATCAATGGAATGGAATCAAGAATCCAGACATTAACCCAAAAACCTATGAACACCTGATCTTTGACAAAGAGGCCCAAAAAATTCAATGGAAAAAAGATAGTATGTTTAACAAATGGTGTTGGCATAGCTGGATGGAAGTGTGTTGAAAAATGCAAATAGATCCCAGCCTGTCACCCTGCACAAAACCCAAATCCAAGTGGATCAAAGACCTCAACATAAACCCATCCACTATGAACTTGATAGAAAAGAAAGCGGGATATACACATCTACAAATTGGCACAGGTGACCACTTCTTAAATATAACTCCAGTGGTACAGACACTAAGACCAACAATCAATAAGTGGGTTCTCCTGAAGCTAAGAAGCTTCTGTAAAGCCAAGGACACTGTCAATAGGACAAAACGACAGCCTACAGAATGGGAAAAGATTTCACCGACCCTACAAGTGATAGAGGACTGATATATAAAGAGCTCTAAGATATATAAAGAGCTCAAAAATCTAGAGCCCAATACCTTGAATAACCCAATCAAAAAATGGGGTTCAGATCTAAAAAGGGAATTCTCAGCAGAGGAATTACGAATGGCTGAAAGGCACCTGAAAAGTGCTCATCATCTTTAGCCATCAGAGAAATGCAAATCAAAACAACTTTGAGATACCATCTGACACCTGTTAAATTGGCTAAGATAAAAGACACAGAGGAGACCCTATGCTGGACAGGATGTGGAGCAAGGGGAACACTCCTCCATTGTTGGTGGGAGTGTAAGCTTGTTCAGCCACTTTGGAATGCAGTATGGTGTTTTCTCAGAAAATTGAGAATCAATGTCCCCAAGGACTCAGCATTACCACTTCTGGGTTTATACCCTAAAAATGCACAGTCACTCTCCAAAGGTATTAGTTCAACTACGTTCATAGCAGCATTATTTGTAATAGCAAGAACCTGGAAACAACCTAGATGTCCCTCACCTGAAGAATGGATTAACAAACTGTGGTACATCTACACAATGGATTACTACTCAGCAGTAAGAAAAATGATATCCTAAAATTTGTAGGCAAAGGGATGGATTTGGAGAATATCCTCCTCAGCAAGGTATCACAAACTCAGAAAGATAAGCAGGGGATGTACTCACTCATTAGTGGACTCTAAACAAACAAACAAACAAACAAGAAAAAAGCCGCCAAGCATGCCCAAGCTGCAAACCACAACCACTGAATAGCTTGGTATCAGAAACACCATGGATTGACTCCTTGGATCGACTCCCCCTAGAGGAACATCTGACTCAGTCTTGAGGGTAGGGTGAGAAAACTGGATAAGTCAGGAGTGGAGACTGAACTAAGCAATATTGGGACAATGGGACCATGGGACTGCCTGCTGCCTGCCCAGATAGGGTATGAGGAGTTGTGAAAAAGAGAGAATGAACTGATGTGTTCGGTAGAGGAAGGGACCTTGAATAATGATATACAAGGTTAGAAAGTGTGACTTCTTTGTTAATAATAATAATAATAATAATAATAATAAAAAGACAAAAAAGAATTCTGCAAATATCTTAGTAATGCATGCCTGTGATCTGAACTTCAATGTCAGCTGTGAGAATAAGAAGATAAATTCAAGAGATATTTAAGGATTTTAATTAACATAGCTTCCTGATTGATTAGGATAAAGGAGAGCTGAGCAAATAGAGACACAATAAAAATAATTACCAACGTGGAAGATGCTGATGGCTTTCAATTGTAAAGGAGGGCAGTTTTAGAGCAGAAAAGATTAATTTAGTTTGGTCAAATTGAGGTTGTGGCACTTAAAAGGCAGTTAGAATTTCATAACAACAGGGTTATCGTATGGTACAATGACTGTTTAATCTTCTGATTCTATTCATATGGGTGTAACACAATGATGCTCTTTAGAAAGCAGAAAGGAGCTTTATAATAGATGAGTTTAATGTTTTTATGTCATAGTATGTTTCCTGCAGAAAAGCTCAAGTTAACTCAAGGTAACTCTCAATGCTAAGAGAAATTTCAGTGCCTAGTAGTGAAAAGCACAACTAAAATGTTGAGGCTTATTAAAATGTTAATTATATCATTTGTTACAGTATTGTCTTATTTTAGTATTGTTTGTTTTCTGTTTTCATTACGTAATTTCTAACAAACTAACAGTATTTAACAAATAATTTTTTATAGATAGTGAATAAAAAATTTGAAAATTATTGTCCTTTGTTTTTCTTCTACTATCCTCAGAGTTATTGCTTGGGAAAAATTGGAACTATCTTATATAAAGATATTTCCCTGATCATTTAAAAGTTAAATTTCTGAAAATATTAGTAAACAAAATATAGATAAAAGGGAGTAGAAATATTTATGATATCAATCCTGTCTGTCAGTTCATCCATTCACCTTCCCATCCATTTGTCTATCTAAATTTAATGACTTAATAATGCTCTTTTACTTTATTCTAGAAGTTTCAAAAGCACATTTTCCTATCATAAACTATTGCTATTGTTTATTAAAGTATGGAGCTTATAAATAAGGAAAATATGCCATCTGATAATTGGTGTTAGACAAAATAATGATTCCAAACAGCAAACACATAAAAATATAATTACCTGTTAATGAGAAAATCATGTACAAAGACATAATTTGTAACAGTAAAATGAAGGTGAAGCACACCTGTATACTATATGCAACAGATTTGCACAGTTCTAAAGAAATGCAGGCATCAGTCTCTCTCTCTCTCTCTCTCTCTCTCTCTCTCTCTCTCTCTCTCTCTCACACACACACACACACACACACACACACACACACACACACACACACACCAGAAATTGAGAAAGAGACATACAAAAAATTGGAGGAAATCAATAAATCCCCTAAAGAACACCATGAAAACCAAGGGGGGAAAAATCATGGGTGAAGAAAATGGCTCAAGGCATGAAAAAGGAAATAGAAGCAATAAAGAAAACCCAAACTGAGGAATTTGAAAAATGGAAAATCTGAGTAAATGAACAGAATGTACAGATTTAAAATATCATCAAGAGAATACAGGAGATAGAAGAGAAGACCTCAGACACTGAAGAAATAATAGAAGAAACAAATTCATCGGTTAAAGAACATTTTGAATCTAAAATATTCCTAACACAAAACACAGGAAATCTAGGACATCATGAAAAGACAAAAGCTAAGAATAATAGGAATGGAAGAAGAAGAATCCCAGCTCAAAGACATGAAAAATATATTGAATAAAATCACAAAATAAAATTTTCTCAACCTGAAGAGTGACATGCCTATAAATGTACAAGAAACTGACAGAACACCAAATGGACTGAACCAAAAAAGTAAAATGTTCCTTTGCTACATAGTAATTAAAACACTAAACATACAGAATAAAGAAAGAATATTAAAAGCTTCATAGGAAAAAGGCCAAATATCATATAGAAACAGAATTATCAAAATTACATCTGACTTTCACTGGAAACTCTAAAATTCAAAAGAACATGGACGAGATGTTTTACAGAATCTGTGAGTCCACAGATGCCAACCCAGACCACTACACACAGAAAATTTTTCAGTCACAATAGAGAGAGAAAACAAAAAAAATCATGGCAAAGTCAAATTTAAACAATATCTATTTATTTATCTACCTATACAGAAGAAACCAGCAGGAACAATCAAGGAAGTTAGCTATATCCATGTAAACACAGGCAATAGATAATCTCACATGAGCAAAACCTAAAGAAGAGAAGCACACACACATAAATACACATACACCACTACAACCAACAACAAAATAACAGTAATTAACAATCACTAGTCATTAATATTGCTCAATATCAGTGGACTCAATTCACCAATTAAAAAAATGCTAGCAGAATGGATATGAAAACAAGATCTATTCTTCTGCTGTAAACAAAAACATACCTCAACATCAAAGATAGACATAACCTCTGAGTTAAAGGTTGGGAAAAACTTTATCAAATCAAATAGACCTAAGAAGGAAGATGGTGCAGCTATCCTAAAATCTAACAAAATAGAATTTAAGCTAAAATCAATCAAAAGAGATGTAAAAGGACTTTTCTTTATGTAATTTTAATTATTATTATATTTTTGGTACATAAATGTGTTTATTTATTTTCTTATTTGGTGACACATGGTAGGATTTAGCATGGCTGAGACTGAGACATTAATAAAAGCAGGAATAAAGCAGCATGTGATGACTGGAAGAAACTTTCCAGAAGAGGTGTAAAAGGAACAGAGAATAGGTAGAGCACCCACCTAGCATGCAGGAAGCCATGAGTTTGGATAAACTGAACTTGATGGAGCACTTCTTTATTATTATTATTATTATTATTATTATTATTATTATTATTATTTAAAAAGTCTCATTTTTTATCCATGTATCCCCTTGTCAAACTCCCTTCCTGTCCTGCCCCTCCTAGTCACTCTCTCTTCTCCTCATCTCCTTATCTCCTTCCCAGTAAAGGCAGGAGGTCCCAAGTTCCCAAGGTGAGTTAGGGCAATGTCCACTCCAGGCAGATCTGCTTTCCTCACCCTCACTTCAAGACTAAGTCCAGGTGTTCCTCTGGAGGTAATGGGCTCCAAGATGCTGGTCCAAGGTGTGTCAGATACCAAGCTGTACATTGGTTGTAGTTTGCAGTTGGGTAAGCCTTGTTTTTGTTTAAAGTCCACTAATGAGTGAGTATATCCCCTGCTTATCTTTCTGGATTTGTGATACCTCCTCACTCAGGAGAACGTTCTCCAAATCCATCCTTGTGCCTGTAAATTTTAGGATATCATTTTTTTCTTACTGCTGAGTGGTACTCCATTGTGTAGATGTACCTCAGTTTGTTAACCCATTCTTCAGTTGAGGGCCATATAGGTAGTTTCCAGGTTTTTACTATTAAGAATAATGTTGCTATGAACATAGGTGAGCTAATGCCTTTTGAGTGTGAATGTACAATCTTAGGGTATATGCCCAGTAGTGGATCCCTGGGGAGATTGATTCCCACTTTTCAGAGAACTCACAGCACTTCATTCCAGAGTGACTGAACAAGCTTAGACTCCCACCCACAATGGAGGAGTGTTCCCATTGCTCTGCATCCTCCCCAGCATAGGCTCTCATCTGTGTTTTTAAACTTCACCATTCTGACAGGTGTTAGGTGGCATCTCAAAGGGTTTTTTTGATTTGCATTTCTCTCATAGCTAAAGATGTTGGACACTTTTTCAAGTGCCTTTCAGCCATTTCTAAATCTTCTGCTGAGAATTAATTACCTTTTAAGTACTGAACCCCATTTTTGATTGGGTTATCCAAGCTTTTGTGCTCTAGTTTTTTGAGTTCTCCAAATATTTTAGAGATCAGTATTTGGTCACTTTTATGTTTGGTGAAAATATTTTCCCATTCTGTAGGCTGTCCTTTTGTATTATTGACTGTGTATTATTGGCTTTACAGAAGCTTCTCAGTTTCAGGAAGTACCACTTATTGGTTGTTGTTCCAAGTGTCTGTGCCACTGGATTAGGAAGTGGTCACCTGTGCCAATGCATTGGAGGGTATTTCCAACATTCTTTTCTAACAAGTTCAGTGTGGCTAGGTTTATGTCCAGGTCTTTGATCCATTTGGATTTCAGTTTTTTTTGCAGGGTGACAGGCTTGAATCTTTTTGCATTTTTCTACACACTGTCATCCAGGTATGGTAACATCATTTGTTAAAGATACTATATTTTTTCCATTAAATATTTTCTGCCTCTTTGTCAATGTTTAGTTTTTCATAGATTTTTGGGTTTATTTCTGGATCTTCAATTTGATTCCATTGATCCACAAGTCTATTTTTATGCTAGTTCCAGGCTGGTTTTTTTGTTTGTTTGTTTGTTTGTTTTTTACTGTAGATCTATAGTATAACTTGAAGTTGGGCATGGTGATGCCTCCTAAGGTTCTTTGGCTGAGCAAAATTGTTTTGGCAGTCTTGGCTTTCCTGTTATTCCTAATGAAATTGAGTATTGTTCTTTCAAGTTCCAAAATTAATTGTGTTGGGATTTTGATGGGCAGTGCATTGAATCTGTAGATTGTTTTTGGTAGAATAGCCATTTTCACTATGTTGATCCTACCTATCTAGGAACATGACAGATCTTTCCAGTTTCTGATATCCAACTTCTTTCTTCAGTGATTTAAAGTTCTTGTCAAATAGATATGTTACTTCTTTGGTTATAGTTACTCCAAGGTATTTAATGCTATTTGCATCTCTAATAAAGGGTGATGTTTCCCTTATTTCTTTTTCATCAATTTTATCTTTATATAGTAGGGCTACTGATTTCTCTGAGTTAATCTTGTATTCTGCTACATTGCTGAGTGTGTTTATCAGCTGTAGAAGTTCCATGGTAGAATTTGTGGGTCATTTATATATGCAATCATATCATCTGCACATAAAGACTGTTTCACTTCTTCTTTTCCTATTTGTATCCCCTTAATCTCCTTTAATTCTCTTATTGCTTTAGTTGAAACTTTGACAACTATCTTGAATAGATAAGGGGAGAGGGTACAGCCTTGTCTAATTCTTGATCTTAGTGGGATTTTTTTGAGTATTTCTACATTTTGTTTGATATTGGCTGTCAGCTACTTATAAATTGCTTTTGTTATATTTATATATTTTCTCTGCATTCCTTATCTCTTGAGGACTTTAATCATAAAGGAATGTTGGATTTTGTCAAAGGCTTTTTCAGCATCTAAGTATATAATCATGTGATCTTTTTCCTTCAATTTGATTATATGAATGATGACATTTACAGGTTTTTTTGTATGTTGAACCATTCCTGCTTCTCTAGGATGAAGCCTACTTGATTGTGGTGGATGAGATTTTTTATATGTTGTTGTATATGGGTTTGCCAGAACTTTGTTGAGAATTTTTGCATCAATATTCATGAGAAAGATTGGTCTGTAATTCTCTTTCCTTGTTGTGTCTTTGAGTGGTTTGGGTATTAGGATAATTGTGGCCTCATAAAAAGAGTTTGGCAATATTCCTTCAGTTTCTACTATGTGAAACAGTTCGAGGAGTATTAGTAATAGTTCTTCTTTGACAGTCTGGTAGAATTCTGCACTGAAACCATCTATTTCTATGTGTTTATCATATGTTTTATTATATTGATTATAATATGTCAATATATTATGTTATTTTTAGGATTTAAATTATATTTATCTTTCTTCCATTAATGTAAATAGTTTATGCATATGTGTATATATGTACATATGTTTATGTGCTTTATAATATAGTTTTAAAAAGCATCTTTTTTGAGTGTCTTAAGTTATTGAATAAATTCTAGGTATCAATTCAAAGTTATGAGCCCACTAGATTTCTTTAATTCCCCTTAGCTTTTCCAGTTACTAATGCAGTTATACAGTATTTGGTGAGGGCCAGTGATGTTTCATTCATACCTTGTTTATGTAAAGAACACTGCTTTAGTTTTTGTTGTTGTTGATCCATCCTCAGATGTCACAGATGCTTCCTTGTGTAACCTATGAATCCCACTGCATTCCCATTCACTCCTTAGAAAAAATATCTTCCATTTGATCCTTTGACAACATGTATTAGTTCCTTAAGTCATGTGACATACACCATTTGACAAACAAAGGATGCATTTGGCACATCATTTTTGAGAGTTTAAGTTTATCTGAATGAATAAGGCCCATGCCTTATTGATTCATGTACTAAATCAGTGGAAAGTGGCTAGACTATGTGGTGGCAGATGTTTAAGTTATGGTAGACCTATAAGCTGACAAGTTTTGAAGAACTGGCAATAATCTTCAAAGGAAGACTTTAGTGAGCTACTGTACAGGGCATCTCCCAACTCTTACACTTCCCATAGCATTTCAAAAGTGGGATCTATAGTTTGGATAAAATTATTGAATTTTATTCTGGGAGATAGTTCACAAATAAGCCAGAATATTCCATACATAAAGCACATAGATTTCTCATACAGTAAACTGCATTTGGTACAACTTGGAGTGTGTCCACATGCTTAACAGTTTCTACATTGGGCAAAAGTCTGAAGTTCAAAGTCTCTTTCAATTCTCAAACCTTTAATCTTTTGAAAAATCAAAATAAATAGTGACTCATTTTAGTACAAAACGTCGCATTAAATGCAGGCATTCTAAAAGGAAAGTTTAGGTAATGGTGAAGAAAATCTTAAAAAGAGAAAGACCAAAACAATTGGTAAAATAACAAAAGATGTATCATTTCAAATCACCAGGGTCTAAAGTAAGAGATCAACAACATCAAGAGTCACAGAAAGCCTACAAACTCATGGAAACTAAACATCACTCAACTGAACCACCTCTGGTTCAAGAAAGAAATCAAAGACTTTCCAGAATTCAACAAAAATAAATTCACAACATACCCCAACCTATGAGATACAATGAAAGCAGTCTTAAAGAGAAACCCCACACAAGAGAACTATCAGCCCAGCTGAGGGCCCTAGAACAATTAGAAGCAAACTTACATAGAAGGAATATATGGCAGGAAATAATCAAACTTGGAGCTGAATTCCACACAACTGAAAGAAAAAATACAAAAAAGTCAATGAATCAAAGAGTTAGTTCTTTGAAAAAGTTAACAAGATAGATAAACCCATATCCAAACTAACCAAAAAACAGAGAGAGAGTATCCAAATCAACAAAATGAAAAATGAAAAGGGGGACATAACAACAGACCCCCCCAGGATATTCAAAGAATTATCAGGTCATACTTTGGAAATCTATTATCCACAAAAATGGAGAACCTAGAAGAAATGGACAGATTTCTGGACAGGTACCATTTACTCAAATTAAATTAAGACCAGATTAAAGAGCTAAACTGGCCTGTAACACCAAAGGAAATTGAAGCTGTCATTAAAAGACTTCCAAATAAAAAAAAGCCCAGACCCAGATGGTTTCAGTGCAGAATTCTACTAGACATTGAAAGAAGGGCGAATACCAATAATCATCAAACTGTTCCTAAAACAATAGAACCCAAAGGAACATTGCCAAACTCATTTTATGAGGCCACAATAACCCTGAAAACCAAGCCACTCAAAGATGCAACAAAGAAAGTAAAGTATACACCAATTCCTATCATGAACATTGATGCAAAAATTCTCAACAAAATTCTGGCACACACTGTACAACATATAAAAAATATCATTCATCATGATCAAGTAGGCTTCATCCCAGAAATGCAGGGATGGTTCAATATGTGGAAAACTGTAAATGTCATCCATCATATAAACGAATTGAAGGAAAAAACTCACATGATCATTTTCTTAGATGCTGACAAAGGCTTCCACAAAATCCAACATGCCTTCATGATAAAAGTTTGGAGAGATCAGGAATATAGTGAAAGCATCTATATATAATAAAGATGATTTACAAAAAGCTGACAGCCAACATCAAACTTAATGGAGAAAAACTTAAAGCTAAAATCAGGGACTAGACAAGGCTGACCCCTCTCCCATTATCTATTCAATATAGTTGTCCAAGTTTTAGACAAAACAATAAGAGAACAAAAGGAGGTTTAGTGGATACAAATTGGAAAGGAAAAAGTGAAACTATCTCTATTTGCAGATGATATTATTATATACATAAGAGACCCACAAAATTCTACCATGGAACTTCTACTGCTGATAAACACATTCAGCAATGTACCAGGATACAAGATTAACTAAAAGATATCAGTAGCCCTTTTATATACTAAAGATAAAAGGGCTGAAAAAGAAATAAGGGAAACATCACCTTTAATGATAGCTGCAAATAGCATTTAATACCTTGGAGTAACTATAACCAAAGAAGTATCAGATATGTTTGACAAAGATTTTAAATCCCTAAAGAAGTTGAAGAGGTTATAAGAAAATGGAAAGATCTCCCATGTTCCTGGATAGGTATGATCAACATAGTGAAAATGGAAATATTATCAAAAGCAATCTACAGACTCAATGCAATTCCCATCAAAATCCCAACACAATTTTTTTTACAGACCTTGGAAGAACAATACTCAAGTTTATTTGGAATAGCTGGAAAGCTAGGAGTGCAAAAACAATTTTTCTCAACAAAAGAACCTCAGGGGGCATCACCATCCATGAATCCAAATTATACTATAAAGCCAGAGTAATAAAAACAGCTTGATACTGACATAAAAACAAACTTCTGGATCATTGGAATTGAACTGAAGACCCAGACATTAACCCACATACCTATGAACACTTGATTTTTGACAAAGAGGCCAAATATATTCAATGGAAAAAAGATAGAATCTTCAACAAATGATGTTGGCATAGCTGGATGGTAGTGTGTAGAAAAATGAAAATAGTCCAAACCTATCACTTGCACAAAACTTAAATCCAAGTGGATCAAAGATCTCAATGTAAACCCTGCTACACTCTACTTGACAGAAATGAAAGTGAGAAATACCCTTGTTTGTATTGGCACTGCTTACTATTTCCTAAATATAACACCAGTAGCACAGACACTAAGACTAACAATCAATAAGTGGTACCCCCTGAAACTGCGAAACTTCTGAAAGGCCAAGAATACAGTCAATAAGACAAAATCACAGCCTACAGAATGGGAAAAGATTTTTACCGACCCTACAAGTGACAGAGGAATGATCTCTAAAATATATAGGGAACTCAAAAAACTAGAGCCCAAATTCCTTAAAAACCCAATCAAAAAATGGGGTTCACAACTAAAAAGGAACTTCTCAGTAGAAGAATTAAAAATGGCTGAAAGGCACATGAAAAAGTGTTCAACATCTTTAGCCAACAGAGAAATGCAAATCAAAGCAACATTGAGATACCACCTTAAACCTATCAGAATGGTCAAGATTAAAATCACAGAGGACAGCTTATGCTGGAAAGGATATGGAGCAAGGGAACATTCCTTTACTGTGGGTGGGAGTGTAAACTTGTTCAACCACTTTGGAATGCAGTATGATGGTTTCTCAGAAAACTAGGAATCAATCTCACTAAGGATACAGCAATACCACTCTTAGGCATTTACCCTAAAGATGCACATTCATACTCCAAAAGCATTAGCTCAACTATGTTCATAGCAGCATTATTTGTAATCACAAGAACCTGGAAACAACCTAGATGACCCTCAGTTGAGGAATTGATTAACAAATTGTGGTACATCTACACAATGGAGTACTACTCAGCAGTAAGAAAAAATGATACTCTAAAATTTGCAGGCAACTGGCTGGATATGGAGAATACCCTCCCTGAGTGAGGTATCACTACCCCAGAAAGAGAAGCAAGGAATGTACTCACTCATTATTGGACTTTTAAAAAAACAAAAAGAGAGAGATGTCATTGTACACAAGAACTCAAGACCAGAACACAGCTAAATGACACAATTTCTCACTTCTGCATTGATGGCTTCTGGGAGAGTGGAGGATAAGGAAAGATGTTTTTTTCTTTAAGAGTCTGGCCACAGGGAGTTTAACTATGCTCCAGTAAGAAAATGAGCAGCATGTATTGGCAGTTCTGTAAATGGGGAGATCATAAGTGTGGACATGAAACTGAGAGGTCTGATATCTGAGTTTGATGGGGTGCATGATGTAAAAACACCAAATAGTAAATATATATGAAAAAATTCCAAAAAATGTAATTCCATGTCAAGCAACTGGTGGATATTATCATAAGCATGAATCCTGAAGCACCTAGGCAGTCCATTTATAGCTTTAACACCTTTAGTTTACCTGGGCTTTCTTTAATGCTTGTTCCACAGTTTAACTGCGGGAGTTCTTACATGCATGTCACATTCTTGGCATCTTTAGCATCCTAGCATGTCGATGGCATTTTAGACCTCATCCTCATACATAGTTGCCTAAGTTAGGATTTTATTGCTCTAATGAGACACTACAATTACAACTACTCTTATAAGGAAATCAGGTAACTGAGGGGCCTAGCTTACAGTTTTTTTTTTTTAACTTCAGAGATTTGTTTATTCGTTTTTGCCCCTTATTTTTCTTCTTTGTTATCTCATTTAAAGAATCACTTTTTAATTTGAAATACTTCAATAATACTGTCCTAAGAAGAACAAAAAATGTTGACTGGGTATTTAAAAACTTATCAACATGCAGAAGGAATTTTTCTTTTTTTTTTTCTTCTTTATTTTGTATTTATCAAAAAAAAACAGTAAAAAGAATTTAAAATGCAGAAGAGTTAACAATAACTATACAGAGGATAAGAATCATAAGCATGGCTTATCAAAGGTAGAAATACAAATAAGATTGCTACACATCTATTTTCTTTGTGTTCAGCTTTCCCTATATATCCTTATTCAAGGTCTCTTCCCCCTCCCAACACATCTGGTCATTTTTCTTCTCTGCAACTGCCCATCCCCTCCCTGGGCAGGGAGCAGACAGTCCTATGGTCCCACTGACCCAATAATGCTTAGATCAGTCTCCACTTCTGGCCAAATCCAGTTCTTTCCCCCCTCCC
>PVIH01022797.1:0-26328 GCA_004025045.1 Sigmodon hispidus | reverse complement strand
ACCGCCCCTCAGAGACCCCTGCAGTTGGTTTGCTCAGTTCACTCAGTTCGGGGTCGCGGTAGGGATCCTTGCAGATACCCTCAGCAGCAGCAGGAGCTGTGGGTGTGGCCAGGTGCAGAGTTCAGCTGCCCCTGCTCCAGAGTGTGCTGGGACGCCGCAGAGAGCACAGGTCCCGGTGGCGGAACCGGAAGCAGTGTGAAGCCATAACTTTATATGTTAATCTAAAATAGTTTTAAAATGTTTATGCTTAAAAAAGGACAACAGAGCACTATAGAATAAAAAGAGTCAGCCAATACAGCAATATAGCTTTAGAGGCAGATACACATGTAAAACTCCACCCCAATTGAAACTACATGTCTTCAATGGGACAGTTAGCATTTAAAAGACAGAAAGCAGGTCTCAGAGTCAGCCCAGTGGTGGGCCCTTGCCTAACATGTACGAGGTCTTATATTCAGTTCCCAATAACAAACATAACTCAACACCATTTATTAGCCACAAAGGAAACCTGGGAATCAAAAGGATTAAACTATTTTTTTCTGACCACAATAAAAATGTTTAAATATAATTATAAGACAGAAATTCTTGCACTTGGGAACTAAAATCTTTTATAAATTTGCCTTGGTGAAAAAAAAATAAGACCAAATAAGAGATCATGTAGCAATGTACATAATTCTATCCCAGCATACAAGAGACTGAGGCTGGAAGATTGTAGTGGGTACAAGGCCAGCATAGTCTATAGTCTCAAAAATCCAAAATAAAAAAGGAAATCATGACAGAAATAAAGTTATTTGGGACTAAGAGTAAGAAAATAAGAAATCATCCATTCTTGAATTTTTTTTCATCTTACTTTTTGTGATTGATTTTATAAAGTAAGTACATTCTAAGAAAATTTAAAATACTGAAATTTAGAATAAGAAATTCAGGGTTTTGAATTTATGAATAAAGATTTGAGTTTATGAACTAAGTGATGTGTTAGTTTCTGAATGTTTCAAGGATGCTGATAGGAAACAAGATTCTTGGGTCAGGAATAAAGGCCCTTATTACTCACAGCATAGTGGGCACCATAAGCAGCATGTCTGCCTTGGTCTAACTGCCAAGCCACTGAGGCATGTAAAAAGATCCAGATATATATCAATCATGCAAGGTTCACATCACAGCTTAGCAACACTGAGCTGTGCAGACTGATCTCTTTCATAGCAGATGGAAGGAAGCCTGCTCTTCATAGACAATGTCTCACCCCTCAGGGCTGCTTACCACAAACACAAGCACTGAGATTTGCCTGAGTAAGCATCAGAGAGTGCTTCCACCCCCACTTCATTGCCCACACTTATATGGCCACCAGAGGCTGGGAGTGAACCTGTTCAATATTAAAGACTTATCTCAGTAGGATCTCCAGAGTCAGGCGGGACTGACCTGATATCATCCACACAACTAGGAAATAGCCTAAAGTCTCTGCACTTTGGGCTGTGTTCTCAAATAGCTCTAGATGACCATTATATTGTCTGCGTAAGAAACATGGGCAGTGTCTGTCACCAGCCAAATTTAGCCTTGTCAACTATACATGATGCAACCCAAATGTGATGTTAATCTTGTCAAGATGATGAGCTTTAGAATCACCATGGAAACAAACCTCTGGGTATGTCTGTGAGGGAATTTCTACACAGGGTTAAATGAGGTGGAACCATCCACCCTAAACGTGTGTGGCACTGTTACATGGGCTGGGGCTTTGGACTGAATAATCATCAGCTGAACCCTGTCTTCTTTCTGATTGTGGGTGTCATGTGACCATCTGCCTTGGACTCCTGCCACTGTGCTTCTCTGTCCAACTGTGAGCCCAAGTCAGGTCTTTTTGTTTATTTTTTTTTTTAATTGAAGAAACAAGAACAGTAACTAATACATTGGGCAGCTCTGCAGCCAGGAGAAGCTGGTGAATTTGTATCCAGTTTAGAAAAGCGTTATGCTAGTAGTCTGTGTTTGGATGTGTCCAAGGCTGGGAGCCTTCCACTCAGAGTGTTTATGGGGAGTGAAATGGTTAAAGAGTAGTGAGTTTATTTTCAGGTTGGATGTGGCAGCAGGTTGAATGGAAAGCCATTTCAGTTTCCTGATGGTTTACCATCAGGCTAACTGATGGCTAACTAATCACAGGTCCACCATGTGATTAGTTAGGAAACTGCAGGGTTGGATCTGGGAATAAAAAGAGCATTCACTACTGTTGAGTTGGACCCCCTCAAAGGATGCTGATGTGGGATCAGATGGAATGCTCAAGGGTGACCCACTCTGTTTCAGTACCAAAAAGTTCTAATGGGAAATAAATCCTCCCTTTTGATACAACAGAAGGCTACACACATTGTTCTCAAGAAATCTGCCCTGGCCAGCACCTCTGCACATTCTGGTTACCAGCTGCTCTGCTGGTGAGGTACTGAGAACACTCCAGAGCAGGGCACTGAGGCTAATGCTTCTTCTGACTTACCAGCCAATAGAACGTTGTCTAAACTCAGAGGACGGAGAAGCTTCTGCCAGACCTTGGCTCACTCACTAGTGACAAATGGCATGGAGTTTGTCCCACTGACCTATCTTTAGGCTGTGACTAGGGTAATCCTTGATGAAACTTACAAAATAGAGAAAAGATGCATACATGGAGAATAGCTGTCAATACTTAGAATATTTTTCTATTGTATATAAAGTTTAGGTCTTGAAGGAGACTCTGTAGCTACTGTACTACAGTTCCTAGCTACACTTTAAACAAGCATCCTTCTACCCACAGAAAAGAGTAGTCCTCACCCTACACCAAGGGAATTTCTCTTTACAACCAGGGGAGACTATTACAAAAAAATCGCAACCAATCAAAATGCAGAGTTGTGGAGACCAGTCCCAACCAATATATCTCCATCAACTCCACACCTAAGGCTCAGGAAACCTTTCAGAAGAGGGACAGGAAGCCTGTAAAAGTCAGAGGACCAGGGAGTTTGCTGTGAGATTGTGTTTCTTAGAAATGTCAGAAGCTGCACCCATGAAGTCTCACCAACATGACTACCTAAACATGAGCCACACAAGGATGCAACCAAGAGCCATTTCCAAGTATACAACTCAGTGACATCAAGCATATTCATAATGTTAAAAAATACCACCACTTCCTATTTCTTTAATTTCTTCATTTTTTAAAACTTTTCATTATTCTTTGTCTTTCACATCATTCACCACAATCTCAGTCATTTCCTTTCCCTTTGACCTTGCAGCTCCCCCCTGATGAAATTTAAAAGAAAAAAAAAAACATTGTCGTGGAAGGTGCTAGTGAGTCACACAGTAAATCCTTTTGTCCATATACCTTTACTTGCAAACGTTCATTGCAAATAGTCATTGGTCTGGTTCAGGGCCTCTAGCTTCCTCTATGCTGTTGATGCAGGGCCCTCGATATCTTCTTGAATATCCTGATGCTGCTCTGGGTTGTAGAAATCTTGGAGCTTTGGTCTGCAGGACCAGACCCTTCACATGCTGCAGCAGATCACAGATGGGATTGATGTTGGGGTAGTTCGATCCATAACCCTGGTTCTGAGCCTGAGTAGTTGCAGCCTGCCCACTCTTGTCCTTGCAACCAGGGTGGGCTCTCCTGCATTGCCTTGGTGAATTCACCCTTTGCAGCCATGAGCAGGGGGCAGAGCCAGCTCTCCTGCCCTCATGACTTCAGAGTCAGAGCTTCCATACCTACACCTTCAGGGCCAGCTCTACTGTGTTGCCCAGGGAGGGTGCAGGGGCCACACTTGGAGAGCTGCAACAGACAAGGCAGGGCCAGCTTTCCCACCTGCCTCAGGCATTGATGGGGGGTATCTTTCTCCCACCCATGTTACCACTTGACAGGTACTCATGACAGCTTTTCCGTGCTCACAGTATCAGGCCTGGCTTGCCAGAACCTCTGCCAATGGAGCAGTTCTATTGTGCTGCCCAAGGGAGGTGCAGGGCCTGCTCTCCCGAGTGCTGCAGCTGGTGGCAGGCAGGGACAGCTCTCCTGCATTCTGAGCTCAGGGTTATCTCTCCCATCTGGTTCAGGCATTGACAGACAGGGGTATGGTGGGGGGAAGGGGATCATCTCTCCTTTGCCCACGCCACCATATGACAGATGAGTAATGGGAACAACTCTCCCATGCTGACAACTTCAGCATGCTGGATCACAACTGTTTCCTCTTAAGGCACACATGGCTTTGTTGTTTAGAGGCCTATTTATCTCTTTTTAAAGATCCACATTCACTAGTGGAACTGGCCCAGGTTTTTCTTTTACGTGTAAGAAGCATTGTCTTGCTTTTACTTCAGAGTTTTTCTCAAGAATTTGATAGGTTTAGCTCTAAATTTTATGCTTAACATTGAGCTAATTCTTACATTACTCTTTTGCATAGATATTCAGCTACCCTTATATGGGGTCTTTGTTAGTATGAACTATGAACCAGTATGCCTGAGAAGTCATAAGAAAGACATTCTGTCAAACATACCACCTTCCAAGCAGGGAAACTTAGGAGCCACTTCGAAAGTCTTTATTACCCTGCAGCCACACCACTCTGAACATGACAGATCCCATCTGAAAGTCTCTCTTATTCTGGCCCAAGCTTCCCAATTCCTTGCTGACTATTCCATGGACTGAGCTATCGTTGATGATGTAATAGTCAAAAGCCAAGGCAAATAGTTTGAATGGTAATCAAGGTTGCCTTTTAGCTTCTGACTTGAAGTCTGTTACATAAAGACTGCCACTAGAACACCCGAATATGGGCTTCAACTCTCTAGAATATTTAATAGCATGTAAGTTGCCATATTTACAAAATTAAGTCAGTTGACCTACACTTATGTAAATTTGAATTTTTACAGAGTGGTTCTTGTGCAGTTTACATAAGCATCACGACTATAATGATTGTGTCAAGAAAAAAAGACCCCAATTATATGTTCTGCCCAGATTTTAATTTGAGCTTCTAAAAATTTCTAGTGTCAACTCGATGTAAAAGGAACCTGCTCAGCTCTTTCTAAAACTCATTGTTCTTTTTTTTCTTTAATTTTTTTTATGTTATGTGCATTAGTATTTTACTTGCATGTATGTCTGTGTGAGACTATCAGATCTCCTGAAACTGAAGTTACAGACAGTTTGTGAGCATCCAGGTGGGTGCTGGGAATTGAACCCAAGGTCTTCTGGAAGAGCAGCCAGAGCTCTTAACTGCGGAGCCATCTTTTCAGCCCCATGTCATTGTTTTTATTTGGAATAAAGCAGACATAGTTTAGGATTTGTGTAATCCAGACCAATGAAACAACACTTATGCTCTCAAAAATCCACAACCAAATTTTATGCTAGCATTTAATTTAAATATTATTCAGGGCCAGTGGTAGTGGCACACGTCTTTAATCCCAGCACTCAGGAGGCAGAGGCAGGCAGATCCCTTAGTTCGAGGCCAGCCTCATCTAGGGCGTTAGTGGTCACTGGGACCTTTGATTCGTTATAGAGTATATGTTAGGGATTGCTTTCTGCAACTTTTGTCACAAAGATTTTTGCTTTGCTTAGTATTTAATAAGAAGTTAAATTAATTTTGGTATCTTCGTATTCGTAGCAACAAAAGGCTGGTAGAACTGATTTCCAAGGCTTCCGTTGAAACAGTCATGGCAAAAAGTATGAAGTTAAGTTTTACTGCTTTTGTTAACCCACATTTCTCCGTAAGTGGGGACAATAATGACCAATGTGTTTGAATGCACAGATACTCAGTAATGCAATCCAGATTTTCCATCGGGGGTGGGGGGTGGTGGACATCTTTCTCGGGGTTCCAAGTCTATTCCTATACTTGGCACCCCGAGGGGTGTAAACCCTCTGTGGTCTAGGTCACTTGAGTTAGTGACCGGTTTGTTCAAGTACTCGGGACGTGACTTGGCGTCCCGGGAAAGTGGTCACTGATGGTCTTGGCTTCTTGCCCCTTGCAAGGTGCGCCTAGACCCCTTGCATCCAGTCCTCGGTCTGGCCTGCCCAGCAGCGGAGAGGGTACGGTACGTCCCGCAGAGTGCCCTGGGCTAACTCCTGGTTTCAGGTTAAGCGAGGTGTAGAACCGTTCGGGGCGCTCCGTCCGAGCTCGGCGGGAGGCACGGCGGTCCCCGGGCGGGGCGGGCGCGGGTCCGAGTGGCCGAGGCGAGGCGCGGGCGGAGCATGTGACCACGGCGCGCGGGGCTGGGCGCACAGTGCCGCGCGGTGGCAGCGGCGGGGAGAGCAATGGAGGCCGCGGGCGCCTGAGAGCTGGCCGCGCTGCTGGGGCTGCTGCTGCAGAGGCTCGGCAGGCTGGGACGTTCCCGGGACGCGCGTCGCCCATCATCACTACCTCGACTGTGGCTCCCCGAGAAACCGCAGGTGAGTGTCCCTCGGTCGTGGGGACGGACAATGGGCAGCTGGTGGCTTCTCTCTCCGTCCGGGCCCGCGCGAGACTCCTACCTTGCCCGGGGCGTGGGCTTGGGCGGCCGGCGGAGATCTTGGGGCGAGGACCCCACGCGCGGCGCTGTCCTTGTCCTCCGGACCTGTACGGAGCGTGCGTAGGTCCCCGCGAGGTATCTGCGGACTGGCTTCACCCCGAGAACTTGCCGAGAGCGTGGGACCGGCTCAGCCCTTAGCCCCTTCCCGCGCCTTGTCCAGTTCCCGGTTCCCCAGCGCAGAGCCGGACCTCAGCAGCCCAGAGCTGGGACGCGGACCCGCTCAGCCAGGTCCTCGGGCTGCATGGCTTTGTTTAACCTCTGCCGAACCGATGCGCACAAACTCTTGTTGCCCTAGTTCTGATGAGCCACCAGTTTGATGGCAGAGGCGAACAAAGGTTTTCCTCCCAGGGCTGGAGTCCGCACGCCGCCAGGGCGTGAAATGGACTCGCCTGATCTTCTCCCATCGCTATGGTTTTCCTGCAGCTATAACCGCCCTTTCTTGCAGAGCTCTGTGATGGCAAGATTGAACCTCTAACCCCGTGGATGCGGTGGGTGGGGTATGGCTATTTAAAAGAACCAGAGTATCAGCCAAGAGCAAGACATGTGAATTTTATATTAAATGCTTTTCACTCGCGAGACATGGCAATGCTTTTCTGAATTGTGGATTCCAAGGGAGAATGTATATTTTAAGACATTCAGTGTAGGGGAGGGGGAGGAAACCTAGTAACAGTGACCATGTGTTGTGAAATTTTAATATGGTTTTATGAATAATGGCTGGGAAACTGATCTGGTATTGGGTGTTGTTAGGGCTCTCTCTCTCTCTCTCTCTCTGTGTGTGTGTGTGTGTGTGACAGTGTGGAAGGGGAAGGGGAGTGGTTGGAATACTAGAATACAAAGGATAAGGCAATTTTAGTTAAAGGCTTTAGTAGATATCCCATGGCAAACGAGCGATTCATTAAGTTGTCAGTTAAATCAATGTTCCCCTGTAAAAAATACCTTCAGTAGTTGTTGAATTATATAATAAAACGGCTAACGGCCATTTGGCATTGTTTGTGACTCGAGCATCAGAGTACAATAATCAATTTTGAGTAATTTCAAAGAGTCAACAAAGAGAGGGCACCTTCATGGCCACCGCCTTTATTACTTAGGAAAAGCCTGGCTCGGTTTCCTTCCTTCCTTCCTTCCTTCCTTCCTTCCTTCCTTCCTTCCTTTCTTTCTTTCTTCCTTCCTTCCTTTCTTTCTTTCTTCACAAGAGAATTGCCTATAAGAAAAAAGAAATTCAAAGGCAGTTTTAAAAAGAAAAAAATTTAAAAATGTATCTTGCATGAGTACACACACACACATATAATTTGCTTGTATAGGCTGTGATTGCATTATAAATTATGTTAACTCATAAATGTGTGGTGTGAGGGAGAATCTGCAATTAAGCCATATATATATATATATATATATATATATATATATAAACTGATTAGTTAAGTTTTACTTCAGAGTTTTTGTTTAGAGTCACCTGTAACAACTGAGAAACTTCCAAGACTTTGCAGTATAGGCAGAGCACTGAATTTGGAGCCAGGAAGATGCTGCTGCTGATGTGATAGGACTTAGATAATTGGTATGAAAAACAAAATTATATAGTTCTTCATAAGCCTCAAAGTGCTGTAATAGGGTAAGTTATTATGCTAGGTGAAAAAGTTGAATTTTTATGTTTTCTTATTCAGTTTTGTAACAATTTTTGTCTGTTTTTGTTTGGATATGTGTGTATTTCTTGTGTATATGTGTGTGTGTGTGTACTCATGTGCCCACTCACATGTGTGCTGCCTCTGGGGGTTAGTAGTTTGATGTTCTTCATTCTCCACCTTGTATTTTGAGACAGGGTCTCCTGTTAAATTAAACCTGAAGCTCATCAATTTGGCTGGTCTGGCAGGCTAATGCCCCTTCTACTAGCACCATATCAACATATCTGGCTTTTACATGTGTACTCAGGTCCTCACCAGCTACAACATCTGCCCCGTCCCAGCTGTCCATTTTTTTGCAATCTGTATTTCTTTTGTTTTGTTTTTGAGACAGAGTCTCATCTTGCCCTGGTTGGCTTTGAACTCATTATGCAGCCAAGAATGGCCTTGAATTTCTGTTCCCCCAGCTTCTGCCTCTGGAATTCTGGGATTCTGAGTGTGTGCTGCCACGCTGAGCTGCAGTCCATATATGGCATGGAGTGGTATTCAATAGTTAGTGATGGAAAGAATAAACTAGTGAAAAATAAAATGCAAATGAATGTACTTTGCACGCAGGTGCAGCTGGCTTACTTTAATGAACATTTGCTGAAGACCTACTATGTATGAAGAACTGAAAAGCATTTCCACGTGTAGCTCATGAAAGCCTGGTGCCTACCTTTTACATTTATAGTCGATATGGATAGTTGTCATGATGAATAAGGCCAGTATTCTTTCCTGTAGCTGAATAGGACAGTAGGACAGACATTTCACTTGTTCAGTATGCTTATTTCCACTGTCTTGTTGGGCAGAGGCAGGGCAGATGTTATCACTCTTATTTGTAGGTAAGGAAATCCAGACACAGTGGGATTGAGTGACTTGCTAACTCTTGCTGCTAACTCAGCCTTGCCAGGGGCAGAAGCTGGATCCAGTGCCTGCTACTTTGGCCCCTAATCACAACCTCCTCTAAGACATGCAGCACCCACAGAAAACACCATTCTGGTTAAAGGCTTGTGAAAAGTCTACATTCTGGATAAATTTTATACAAGGAAAAGAGTAAATATGCCAAGGTTTTGAATTGAGGACTGAATTTGAAACTGGCTGTCCTGGTAACACAAACCTTTTTGTGGCAAATAGTTCAAAATTTCAATTTCTTCCTTCATCCTGGGGGGGGGGGCTTGTGAGGATCAAATGAAGTGATATACACACATCCTTTGCCCAGTATTGGATATATAAACACTCAAGGACAGATTATTTTTATTCTCATGATTAGAAGGTAAAAGGGTGGCTTTGAATTAAGAGATGTGTTGTATATGTTGTTCCCTGATACGCAAACACTGAGTGTGTGTGCCTGTGTGATATTCTACATTTGGAGAATTGGGTGTAGGACCCTGCAGATGCTAAGTAAGCATCCTGTCACTGACTCATGTCCCCAGTCTGTTGAGATAACATTCCTGTGTAGTCTAGCCTTGTCTCAGCGCTTCACCTGCTAGAATTATTGGCACACACCACTATGTCCAGCACCACTGATATATTTTGAAGTAGTGTTTAGATTTCCCACATGTGTTTTCTATGTCATTTTAAAGAAGCTCCTTGAGATCCTGTAAATGATTCTGGTACCTAAGAAAGCACCAATGGAAACGATTATCAGATGAAGTGCATTAGAAAAAAATCTGGTGTTGCCGATACACTTTTCCTTCAAATCTTTGCTTCAGCTGAAATTTGAATATTAAATTACAAATAAAAATACATTCTTACAGGGTCACATGGTAAAGTGCTTGCCCAGTTTGTGTTAGGGAGCTCAGTCTCCTCCTCAGTCCCACACATACATATTTCTTAAACATTCCTTTTTTTGTAACTGATATTTTTGAGTATTTCTCATGGTCAAGGGCCCATGCTAAGCAGTCTGTCTATGTGTTATCTAATTTAGTCCTCACAGGAGGAGGCCTTGTGTTTCCATTTGATAACTGAAATTAGGACTCAGTGAGCATTTTTATCAACTTCCTCAAGGTCCCAACCTTAGTGAGGAACTATGTGGGGCTCAAGCTCAGTCCTGCTGGGCTCCGAAGCCTGCTCTTCCCCTTGACCTCCCCCACTCTCCCGTGGCTCCGCCCTTTGACCTCCCCCACTCTCCCGTGGCTCCTCCCCTTAACCTCCCCCACTCTCCCGTGGCCCCTCCCCTTGACCGCCCCCACTCTCCTGTGGCTCCGCCCCTTGACCTCCCCCACTCTCCTGTGGCTCCTCCCCTTGACCTCCCCCACTCTCCTGTGGTTCCTTCCCAAAGACTGCTGCAAATATTTCATCCCTTAAATAAAACTATAAATTTGGGTGACAACATTTAAAATATACCTAATATAGCACATGTTTATAGCTCCCTCTGGAAGGACTCATTTGAAGACAATTTTTAACTTAGTTTATAAGTATGGAAGCTTGCACAGGAGACCAGTAATTCATTTTGAGTTGGCTAGTCTTTAATGTAAATATTTTGGAGAAGCTTCACAGGTTTTTGTGATAGAGTCAATTAATTGGTCATTTTTATTGAGCGCTCAAAGATTTAATATATCTTCAGAAGATAGCTGTGTAACTATAAAAAGACTTCATTACAAATGAATGTCGGCTGTTGTTAAGGCTTAAATGAAGACATAAGAGCCACAGAGGGTACTTTATAGTGTATTGATTGGTCTCAAAATCACAAGGCAGTAAAGTATTTAATTTTAGACAGTCCATGTAAGAAACCACCATGAATGTATAGTATATTGAGCATATTTCAATTTTAAGCTAACATTTCTTATATTTTAGTAATTACTTAATTTTAATATATTTTGTTCCCGGAACTCTCCTGTTTTTAACAATATTGTTATGGATCTGTGAAAGTGGCTCAGGGGTAAAGTTTTTGTTGTGTGGGCAGGGGGACCTCAGTGATGCTCCAACCCTCACATAAAAGTCTGGTCATGGTGACTTGCATCTGTGGTGTGAATTCCACCCCAGTACTAGGGGTGGAAATGGGGAAATCCCAAGGTCTTTCTGGCCAGCTAGAATAGCCTAGATGGTGCACTCCAGATCTAGTGAGGGATGCTATCTCAAAAAAAAAAAAAAAAGATTGATAAAGAGCTGATTGATAAAGAGATACTTTATTAAATTGTTGCCTTTTTTGAGATAAATTCTCTTTTTTTCCCAGGTTAGCTTCCAAATCTTTATGTAACTGAGACTGGCCTTGAAACTCTGTTCATCCTGCTTCTACCTCTCAGATGCTGGCATTAGAAGCATGTGCCACCCCACCCTTCTCTTAACCAGTTTGTCAAATACTAAATTGATCAAAACTTATTTGCATATGTGCATGTGCAAGTGAGTGTATGTGTGAGTTTTGTGTGTGTGTGTGTGTGTGTCTACGTGTGGGTGCGTATGCTGATTCCCACAGAGACAAGAAGAAAGGGTGTTTCCTCAGGGGTTAGAATTACAGACAGTTGTGAGCCACCATATGTGGGTGCTGGGAACTGAACTTGGAGACTTTGGAAGAGTATCAAAAATTGCTAATCACTGAATTGTCTCTCTAGCACCCTGTTTTAATTCTTAAATTACATATATGTTTATGTGTGTCCATGTGGGGTATATGCATGTGAATACAGATGGTCACAGAGGCCAAAGGCTTTGGTTGCTCTGGAACTGGTGTTAAAGTTGATTGTGAGCCATTCAGCCTGGGTACTGGCAACTAAATTTGAGTCCTCTACAGGAATAGCACAGGATGCTAACTATGGAATCATCTCTTCGGCCCCAAAGCTGACAATTTTAAAGTTAAAATTTTTATAGATAATGGTATTTTGAGGAAGCATCTTAATGACAGATGTTTTGGAAATTTGTATATTTCTGCATGTCAGTCATCATTTTCTTCTGAGATTATTATAAATAAATGTAGATGCAGTTGTATTTATTGTTAAACATTCAGCTTTATCCTTAGGTTGGCTATGGAAAGCAAGCTGGACATGCTGTAACCCAAGTGTTGAGGAGACCAAGGCAGAAGAATCAGGAGTTTAAGAACAGACTGTGCTATATAGAAAGGCCTATCTCAAATAAAACAAAGAGAGGCAAATGTTCCTAAGCTATAAAAAGTGATTTTGTATCTAGTGAAATTGTATTATTATAGTGGTCCAAACCCATTGGCAAGGTCTATTCACCAATGAGGGTTTGGCCATCACCAAGAGAGATCCCCGGACAGTCTGGGAGCAAAGCTAGGCTGCTTGAAAACGTGGGAATTAGTTAAGTCTAGGAAAAGCTGAAGTCAGCAAATTATCAGTGAAAGTTTATGCATGTAATTGTGAGCCTTTGTTTTTCTGATTTGGAGGAAAACAAAAGGAAAGAAACACCATAATTCTGAGCTCACTGTGAGAAGTAGACAAAACCTTACCATACCAAACCCCATAGTCACAACCATTTTATGGTCTCTGGTGAGGATCGGTCCCAGCTGGTGTCCTTAAGGATGTTGTGACAGGGCCAGCAGGAATGTTTAGACACTGATGTGACCCAGGCTTCCCTAAACCACGGTTTCAGGATCTCCATTTTTTGAAAAAATAAATTCTCAAACTTTATTTACAATTTTAACTGATACATAAAACATAAAAATTGCATGTAATAGTTGTGTACCAAGTGCTGTTTCCATATACATACACATCGAGTGATCAGAAGTCAGGGAAACTTGCTCTGAGGAATTTTTACATAATACATCTTGAGGACTTTCTTCTTTTTGGGTGTCCCAGTGATGGACACAGTGGGGTTTCCTGGCTTTCTTTATGATGCATCTGCCAGTCCACGTTTTTGATGGGTTAACTGTTTTTTAGGGTTAATGAGGTCGGGGTCATAGGTTCAGTTCCTGGGAAGGCCAACTAGCTTTGCTTTGTTCTGCCATTGCTTATTGTACTCCTATCCCAGACCAGCCATCTGGCGGAGGCAGATCTCTGATCACAAAGGGACTAATAACACAGTATGTTTAGTTGGGGGTGGGAGGTGGGGAGAGGCTTGGGAATCTCTGTAGATGCTCAGTAATTAGAGCAATGATTGCAAATTGTGTGCAAATTTTCATTTCACGTCATTATTTTAATATGTGGATGATAACATGGGCACCAGACCTTTTTCTTGATCATTCTACTGCTTGTTTTTGCTGCTACTTGATTCTGCAGTCGCTTATACATTGTTTCCAATGTTCTTAACATACCTGGAGGCTTGTGTGTGTGTTGGGGGGTGTCAAGGTTAAAGAAGTAGATTGAAGAATTTACTGATTTAGTCACTAAATTAAAAAAAAAAACCAAAAACAATGTTACAATGAACAAAAACCACCATTTTTTACTAAGGCCTTTTGGAGAACTACTTTATAGCATTTCTAAGTGTACTCTGGTCTGTAAATCTGTTGTTTTCTTTATTAGATATCTTATAGTGCTGAGAGAAGTATCTGAGACTAATTAGCCTGGTACTGTGACATATGGCCTCACTGGTCCCACGGGATGTGCTGACAGTTTAAAATATACGCTTCTTTATTGGGATGAGAAAGGTTGTAAAAAATGTCATTAATTTTAAAATGTTAATTACATGTTAAAATAGTAACATTTTGGCTGTGATAGATTAAATAAAATATTAATTATTCTTGATTTTGGCTATCTATGTTTTTTAGTGTGCCCATTAGAAAATGTATAATTGTATACATAGCCTGTGTTGTATTTCAACTGTCACTAGACCAGCCCCTCTGATTAGAGGCTGAGTAGCTGAACTGAGCTCTTCATTGCCCGGAACACTCCTCACAGGGACAGGCACTCAGGAAAGCAGAAATTCTGGACCACCATGGGACTGTTGAATGCATTCAGTTGTCCCGTGTCAGAAGTTCTATGCTGGTGTCATTGCATGTTGAATAGGATGCTAGTTAACACTATACTAATTTTTCTACAGACACTCACTCAAGTATGAGTGGTTTCATTGTGTGCATAAAATTATTTAGGCTGTTTTACCTTCTGAAATGGGTCAGAGGTCCCATAGTTTTATTTGGTCCTGAGAAAAAGCATATTAAAATAGTAGGCATTAGAGGGTAGGGAGATGGCTTAATTGGTTATGTACATATCGTATTCTCCAACTTCCATGTAAAAAAACCAGGCATAATGGCTTGTGTCTTTAATCCCAGGGCTGGGGAGGTGGATCCTAGGACTTACTGGCTAAACTGGAGGTCTCTAAGTTTGGTGAGAGACTGTCTCCGACAATGAGATGGCAAGTGGTGGAGAAGGTAGCCAGTGTTGACTTCCGGCCTTCTGACACATACAGACACATGCATCTATTTGTACACAAATGAACACATACGCACAATAACAAAAAATCAAAGAGGGTGTTCATTCAAGTGGGCACTTTAACATATATTTCTTGTGGGTAGTCATGAGTGAACTGTGACAGAGTAGCTGTGTCTTGGGTCTAGGTGGCTGTAAAGTGGCAATGATTAGTATCTTAAAGATGTCTATGTTAGGAGGAGTCAAGTCTAGTATTTCTTTCTGGCACATGCTCAGTTCCTAGTGACTCTCAGTTTGTTATCACCTTCCCAGGGACAACTATTGAACAACCATTTTGTTAGGGAACTCCGATGCTTCACTTAAACTCACAGTCCAAGCCTGTTAATATTCACAAGCTGATTCTTTCAGAGGGGCATTGGAAAGAAGACTACACAAAGGGTAGTCTGTGGGCATGTTTCTAGCTCATCATGTTCTAGGCTTTTTGTTGGTTCCAGATAGCTCTGGTTGGTTCTAGGTACACAGAAACAAAACAGGGTGGCACTTTCCACATGGTTACCCTGGGATAAGAAAATTAGTGCCTGGGGCTGGAGCGATGGCTCAGAGGTTAAGAGCACTGACTGTTCTTCCAGAGGTCCTGAGTTCAATTCCCAGCAACCACATGGTGGGTCACAATCATCTATAATGAGATCTGGTACCCTCTTCTGTACACTATATGCATAATATATATATATTTTTTAAATAAAGAAAATTAGTGCCTGTGTCCTGTGTTAGGAAGTTTAGTGAAAAATACCATTTCTGTCCTCCAGCCCAAATTCATCTACTGTAAATATGCTGGATATCCCAGTGTAGCATGAATAGAATAATGTTTGAGGATAGGTCACATAGATGTGACAGAGTGGACCTTAACTTATGTTTGTCAGAGTTTTAAAATTATTTTATTTTATGTGGATTGGCATTTTGCCTGCATATATGTCTGTGTGAGGGTGTTGGATCCCCTGAAGCTCAAGTTACACAGACAGTTGTGAGCTACCATGTGGGTGCTGGGAATTGAACCTGGGTCCTCTGGAAGAGCAGCCATTGCTCTTAACCACTGAGCTATCTCTCCAATACTTTGTCGTAGATTCTAACTGGGAAAGACCCACAATTTTGTGTTGCTGTTGACTGATACATCCTGGTAGATGTTTGATGATTTGCCAGCTGATTTCATGTGGAGCTAGGCTTAATGACACTCTTTAACAGTAAGCAATCTTCTCCATTGGGTTCCTCCATTTTCATGGGCAACTGGGAGGTGGGATCTGATTTGGCAACAGGAATCATGTCGGACATGGAATGACAAGGTCACCCCCATAAATCCCCTCCTCCTCTACTGTTCCAGTTGTCTGCTCTGGGCACTGTGAAGTTATAGCTAATATAAAAAGACCTCACACTTGGCCACAGAAGGCAGACAGGGTGTAGTTCACAAGGTCACAGTGGTGTGAGACCTTGGAAGAAGGGGGTGATGTTTCCTCGGGAAGGAGGGCAGAATGAGGAAAGGGCAGGAGGCGGTTTATGGAGGAAGAGATGTTTGAGCAGAGACTTGAAGGGTGAGTAGAAATTTGACAAGTAGATGGAGGACAGAGAAGCGTAGCCAAGCTGGGGAACACAGCTTATGAGCGCTGAGAATGCACTATGAACCAGGAAGCTGTCATTTCCCAGACTCTTACCCTACCAGCACCTGATCTTATACTTCCAGGTTCCAGAATGATAATAAGTATATTTAATATAAGTCACTCAGTCTGTGAACATTTGCTACAGCAACATGATCAGACTGAGCAACAGCTGTAGTGGGGAATGGGAAGGAACAGAGTGAAATGAGCACCCACTTCTAGGGATGGGTGGAAGAAGAGAGGCCTGGTCCTGAGGCCCAGCCTTGCCTCCTATTGGCCTCATGACCTTGGATGTATTACTTTATGCCCATGGGCCTCAGAGTTCTCACATGGAAAGGAAGAGGATGAGGCAAGAGTTACCCAGTTGGCTGATCCACAGATAGAGTTTTTAACTGAGACTCTCTGTGCCCAGCACTGTGGAGATGATATTCTGTTACAAGAAGGACAATGAACAGTAATTCATGATGGATTTATCCTGTGTCTATAATATGTTGTCAGTCATGGATGGCACCTGCTGTAAAGGAAGTGAGGCTGACTGAGTGCCTAAGACTGCCCTTCCTAGATAGAATAGCCCAGAGAGGACCGGCTGGGTAGAAGAAGCTATGGGGATATTTGGACTTTCTTTCCAACCTAAAAGCCTGTCTAATTAGATGAAAAGCCACGGGAACTCAACCTCTTCAACACTGATTACAATCCATTTCTAAGTAAATATAAGTCTTACAGTTTTGATTAGACCCACCAGTGCGGTCCCCAGTGGGCAGGGTCTTTGAGTAGGTCCACATTTTAAATAGCATCATTACGTACAGATCACTGTTTTTAGTGCCATGGTGGGTAAAAATGCATTCGGTTGGTCATTAGGATCCCCAGGATGACGTTCACCTCAAACCTTACAAAAGGGAAAGACGCTAAGTAGTTCTTACTTACTTGCTTAGGATTTAAGGCGATTGAATTTTAGGTGGTTGTTCGATATGTCAGAGAGCCTGCCTAAGTTATTTTAATATAAATTAAAATGAAGTGGGAGCTCTGGGACAATCTTGTTTTAATTACAGCTGGAACACATCTTTGGAGACGGCTCTAATGGTTATAATCATTACACTGTCATTATGTGAGGTTTTTTTTAAGAATTGTTAATTAGCAGGGTCTAGCCTGAGGTCTTCATTTAGGTCCTAGGTGATCATCTCAAAGCAAGTGAAAAGGTTGAAGATGACAAACATTTGTCTTCAACACTGTTATCGTTGGTGATGTGAACGAGTTCAACAAAAGCAGAAGGATATGCTTCCGGTGGCTTGTTCTGGTACTGGGATCATAGCCCAGCGGTAGAATGAAGCTTAGTGTGGACTTAGTGTGGTCCTGGGTTCAATCAGAACAGCAAAAGCAATGGCTAGGCTTTTTGTTGTGAGTTTTTATTCGTTTGGTTTTTCAAGACATGGTTTCCCTGTGTGGCTCTGTCTGTCCTGGAACTCACTATGTAGACCAGCCTGGCCTCAAACTCAGAGATCCACCTGCCTCCACCTCCGGAGTGCTGGGATTAAAGATGTGCAGCACTACAGCCAGACTCAATGGCTAGTTTTAGGTGGTAGATATTAGGTTGGGTGAACTGCATTTTCCCTTGGCAGATGGTCTAGTTTTAAGGTGATTTCTCATGCATCCACCTGTGCTTTTGGGAATCTAGTATGATAGACTGTGTAGAGATGGTCCAAGCTGTGCCCCCTGACCTTAGCTGGCATGGAAGCCAGACTCTGCTGCTTTCTTTCCATGGATAGAACTTCACAGCCAGCAAAGGCAGCTGGGTCTGAATTATTTAACTCCCCTTATCCTTGAGACTGCTGCAAGGCAGCTGAGTGGCTTACACATTCAGGGCTTGCAAATGTACTTCTGTTGAAGAGAGGAACCTTCTGGGCCTTTGGCTCAGGCTGCTGTTGTTTCTAGATCTCACTCTACGTTACTTCATTCCACCAGGTCTTGTTAGACTGTAATTTATATTTTTAAAGTGAAATTCTCATCATAATTTTTGCATGCATCTGTCTCCCTCTGAGTGTTTAGTTATTTTGTATAAATCTAGAAAATGTGAAGGAACAGGAAGGGAGAGGGAGGGCCATGAGGAAGGTCGTCCTGCTTGGACACTCACTAACAGGTCATGCTGGGAGATGGTTTGCTTATTACATTTGGATGTCTAGTCGTCTGGTTTCTTCAGACGTTCAAAAAACTTTTCACTTTGTGATGGAATGTTTTTAACAGGACACTGCTCAAGCCACTTTAAATGTGCGGCTCCTTGGCATTTACTACACTCAGAGCATTAAAAATGGGGAACACCTATCACCGTGTTCTATGTCTAGATACTGTGGGGATGGGGGGCATGGTTGTAGAGGTTGAGGACAACGTTAGGATTCAGCTCTCTTCTTAAACTTTGTTGGAGGCAAGATTTCTCCTTTTTACTCTAGTTGTGTGGTATCTCCTAGACTAGCCAGCCCATCCCTAGGACTTTACCTATTCTTGCCCTTCCTTCCTTCCTTCTTTCTTTCCTTCCTTCCTTTCCCCTTTTTCTTTCTTCCTTTGGTTCTCTCTCTCTCTCTCTCTCTCTCTCTCTCTCTCTCTTGAACAGGGTCTATCCATGTATTCCTGGCTGTCTTAGAACTCACTCTGTAGGCCAGATTGACCTTGAACTCAGAGATCCACCCACCTCTGCTTCCCAAGTGTTGGGATTAAAACTATGCACCACCAGCACCACCCAGCTATTCTGGATATTTCAGGTGCCCTGGAACTGGAATTACAGACATTTGTGTGCTGCCATGTAGATGCTGGGAATTGAATGCAGGTTCTCTGGAAGAGCAACCAGTGCTCCTTAACCACTGGGCCATCTCTCCAGTCCTCTATTCCAGATATCTCATATCAGTAGGATTGTGTAATATTTGCCTTTTGGGGTTTCATTTATTCATTTCACATCTTTTCAGGCTGTGTCCATGTTTTAGTATCAGACCTTCCTTCCTGTCAGTGCATATGATACTACTGAATGTATATAGCAGATAAAAAATCAATTTTTCTCTTCAAAAACATCATTTATCTGATGGTGAGTGTTTGGCCACTATGGGTTATGTTGCTGTGAAGCTGGTGCACAGTGGCTGCGTCTTGCTTGCTACTCTTTGGATAGACTTGAGAGTACAATGCTGGGCCATATGGCAATTCTATGTTTGTCTCTTTGAGAGCTTTCTATGCTTATTCTCATGGTAACTGCATCGTTTTATATTCCTGCTAGCAATGGATGAAGATTCTAGCTTCTCTATATCTTCACCAGTACTTGTTATTTTCTGTTTCTGACATTTTTTGCCATCCTAATGCAGGTAAATGGCAATCTCATTTTGCTTTTCTTTTGTACATCCGTAAGTCTAATGACCTTGAATATCCCTTTTATGTGATTATTTGCCACTTATGTATCCTGTTTGGAGAAATGTCTGTTAAATCCTTGTCTTGAATTAGATATTTTTTCCTTCCTTCCTTCCTTCCTTCCTTCCTTCCTTCCTTCCTTCCTTTTCTTCCTCCATCCCTCTTTTCTTCTCTCTCATCTTCTTTTCTTCTTTCTGCTTCTGCTCTTTTTCTTTGCCTACGAGTTATAAAACTTCTCTATGTATCTAGATGCCAACCATGCGGTAGATGATTTACAAATACTGTCTCCCACCTAGCTTTCTGTTCATTCTCTGGGCAGTGTTCTTATCTTTTCTTTACTAGACTATTTATGAAGCTGAAAGGATATTACTGTAATAAACCACCAGCAAACATACACTTACCTTTTTTGAGAGATAGGACTATCGCTGGTGTTTGATGAAGGCACCTAAGATGAACCAATTGTCCAGGTTCCCTGCTGGAGTTAGGCTACCTGAAAGTTTACTGATGTTCCTCCTGGGAAGTGGGTGGGACAAAGCCATGGGTGAGTCCTTTGAGATTCAGAGCTACCTGCATTCATGGTATCTGACGCTGAGTGACATTGGACATATTTTCCTCTGTGTTGCTTTCCACAACTTCCTTGTTCCTGCTTTCTTAGTCCGCTGACTTTCCTTACTACACATAGATCCTCTGCTGTTTCTGGCCACACTGTTCCTGCTCTATGTCTGTGTACCCTGGATAGAGTCCTACTGTTCCCTTAACTCATGCTATGGATAGAAAAGCTATCCACTGGTGCAGTGGTTCACGCTGACTGTTTCTTCTGGAGCCAGGATTAAATCCCACTGCTCCACCTTCCCAGCGATTTTCATTCAAAGGCTTCTGTTTGGAACTATCACATTCAAGTGTCCCTAGACATATGCCAGTTTTGACTGATTACAACCTGAAGCTGATGTACTGTGTTTTCACTGCTTAAATGAAAAAAGAAAATGTCTTTACTCCCATCCGAAAGCTCACACATAGGACAACAGGGAGAAAACAGCCTTGTATGTTTTGCTAACTCCATCTGGCAAAGAATATTTTTCTGTAATTTGTGAAACTGCTAATTAAGCTGAACTGTCCCTATGGATCTGCAGGAATTGTTTTCAAGGGTAACAACAGGAGAAATTACATGCTGGGGGAGGGGATGTGCTTTTAGTAAGTGATCCTTTGGCTTTAATTTTTTTTTAAATGAATGGGGGTCATTGACAATTTTAGGGCTAGCATTCCTCCCTGACATGTCCTTGAGAGACATCAGGATGAAAGATGGAACGGTCTTTAGTCTTCGGGTGATTAAAAGGTTGCAAAGAAATAGCTGTTCTTTTGGCACATCGTGACTCTTACTGGACCATAGAATTAGCATTGGTAAATCAGTGAAAACCAAAGTCCCAGTATAACTTTTAACCACAGTTCTGCACTCACAGCTCTAAAAAAAGTACAGCCCAGGTAAGACTCGGGTAGAGTCAGGAAGTATTGAGTTTTGTTTGTTTTCTTTAGTGCTTTAACTTGTTTGGGTGTTTTGCTTGCCTGTATGTCTGTGGCACTTGTGTGCCTAGTGCCCATGGAGGCCGGAAGAGGACATCATATCCCCTAGATCCTCTGGAACTAGGGTTGCAGACAGTTATGAACTACCAGGTAGGTGCTGGGAATAGAACCCAGGTCCTCTGGAAGAGCAAGTAACCAGTGCTATTAATTGCTGAGCCATCTCTCCAGCCTCTCCTTTTGTTTTCTTAGAAGTAAGCAAGAGTTGTTCTTAGATGTAGTTAAGCTTTCATTTGAGTGAAATGCAATCATAAAACCACTTTACTGTAATAATTTTCTGGTTACTAAAATTTTGAAATGCATGCAAGCATGTGAGTAAGCTGGTGTGTGTGTGTGTGTGTGTGTGTGTGTGTGTGTGTGTATCTATCTGAGTGCTGGGGGCTGAATCCAGAGCCTTGGATATGGCAGGGAAGTACCGAACTCCTGAGCTCCATTTCTGGAGCCTGACTGGCTTTGTTTATGTGCAACGTGAGTTACAGTTAGTTTTTCAAAATATAGTATTTGCATTTGGTTGATTAGAAAGCACTAGGACCTTTAAAAGGCAATAGGGAGACACATTATTTCCTCTGAAGGCATTTCAGCTTTCCTACACCTCACTGGAAAAGAAGCATTTCTTCACATACAGTGTTTTCTGACCTGTCAATGCATTACTGTTTGTCCCAGAGCTAAGAACAGTTCAGTGTAAATTCCATAGCTCTTTCCTTTATTGCAATAAAGAAGAAAGAAAGAAGAGACTTTATGTTTTTAATTGAACCTTCCCAACCCTGGTCTTAGTAGATCTTATTTTGTGGAATACTTTGAATATTTTTGCATTGTTTAAAAAGGAGAAACAATGTTTATACAACCAGGATTCAGGATCGAAGTATGAACTCATAGGATTCATGACCACTATTCTAGTTTGCTTCTTAGATACCATGATCCCAAAGCAACTTGGGAGAAGAAAGGGTTTACTTGGCTTACATGTCACAGTCCAGTCCAGCAGAGACCATGGAGAAACAATGCTTACTGACTTGTTCCCTATGGTTTGCTAAGTCTGTTTTCTTAGAGGTCCCAAGACCACCTTCCTAGGGATGACACCACCCACAGTGGGCTGGACTCTTCTACATCAATCATTAATAGCCCCGTAGACATGCCCACAGGCTGTTTTGAAGAAAGCAATTCCTTAATAGATGGTTCTTCTACCCAGGAGACTCTAGCTTGTGTCAAGTTTACAAAAACAACCAACATAGTCAGTATACTGTGGATTTCTTGCATCAACTCTGCAAACTGCAGCTTCCCTCTTGAGCAGTCTGTCTCCCATTACTTTCTTAGCTATAAACCTTTTTGGCTTTGGTGGGAATGTACTGAGGAGAGAAGCAGATCTCCTGTGCTCCACCACAGAGCCTAGAAAAGTTCATTGAGTAAAGGGCTGTATTAGTTCCTTTTCTATTGCTGTGATAAGAAACTATGACCAAGTCAACTATGGAAGAGTTTACTTGGGACTTACAGTTTCAGAAAATTAGAATCTATGAGCATCATGGTGGGTACCTTGGCAGCAGGCAGGTAGACATGGCACTGGATCAGTAGCTGAAAGCTTGTATCTCAATCCTTAAGCAAGAAGCAGAGAGAGAGACAGCTAATGGGAATGCTGTGGGCTTTTGAAACTCAAAACCTGCCCTTGATGACACACTTCCTCAACAAGGCCACGCCTCCTAATCCTTCCCAAACAGTTCCAAATGGGCCCGTATTCAAACACATGAGCCTATGGGGGTCGTTCTCATTCAAACCACCAGATGGTAACAGGCTAGACTGCTGGCTGCAGCCCTTCTATTTCACCAACGCTGTTGTTGGGGTAGCCTTGCTGAGCATGCCTGGCAGCGCTCAACAGCAGCCTTCCTAGAGCTCTGCCCAGAGCCCGAGGTTGGCAGCCCAAGGGGCACAGCTCAGGCTCCAGCACTCTTCATTGTCACTGCAGTGTGCTCCGGGTCCTCATCTGGCCATTGTCATTTGTCAGGACAAAGACAAAGGTTTCGATGATATACTAACTACGAATTATGCTATTTCCCATAAATTTCTACATTGTCAGTTGAAGATAAAAAATACTCTAGGGCATTAAAAAACCAAAACAGACACATAGATCAGTGGGATGGAGTTTTCAGTTGCAGGGGTGTGTGATTTTACTGCCCTTGACTCCTTACCAGAATTTCAAAGCCTTTTCATCCCCTTGGACATGGCCTTCATTCTGGGTCACCTGGCTTCTTGGTTTTTGGGAAACTGGACAGGAACTTGTTTCTCTTCCTAACCCTTAAATATTTCTCTTAATAACCCCACTGTCTTAGGTTTTCAGTGGCTCTTTGTAGTTGCAATGCATTTTTTTTGCATATCTGATCTGCTTGGGGACTGAGAAGCAGGACTCCCGGGGGTCTTTCATGCTAACACCCTAAGAGGCTAAGATGTCTTCACTGTTCCCTCAGAAGTCTGCCTTCTTCTGCAGCCTGACACCTGTGCTCTTTTACCTCATTTCTTCCTTCAACTTCAGCAACTCTGGATTTTGTTTGTTTGTTGGGGGGACAAGGACAGACTGGTCTTGAACTCACAGACAACACTCCCAGCTTGGCTTTCTGAGTATAGGGGTATAGGCTAACATATATATGTGTGTGTGTGTGTGTGTGTGTGTGTGTGTACATATATATATATATATATGCATGTAGGTATGTATGTGTGCTGTGTGTGTACATATATACATATGTACTAGGGACTAAACCTAAGGCATGTGCTCTATCACTAAGATACATCCTCGTCAGGAATTCTGTTCTTATACTCTACTCATTTCTCACCAGGTTTTCTTTCTTAATACAGATATCTTTAGTTGCCCTCTGTACACGTACACACACACACACACACACACACACACACACACACACACACACAGAGGCACACATGAAGAGTCACTTACATTCCATCGGTTTTATTGCCCTCATTTGCTCACACAGTTTTAAGTGCTGCCTATGACTCTTATCCTTCTCATTTTCCACTGGTTCCCTATCTGGCTTTGTGTTCTCATCTCGAACTGATGCTGCCTCATCCAGACTCACCCCAAATGCCAAGGATTCCCTCACCCCCATCCCCACCCCCACCTCAGATCATAGTACTCTTTTGAAGTCTCTTGTCTGGACACCGGCTGGTTACAATTGTATGTGATGACTGGAATCATCCAAGGTTGGTACTGGGCTTCAAGATGACCAGGTGGTTGCTGGGCAACAGATGAGGGAGACAATATAAGTACAGGAGGATGAGAACTCTGAGTTCTTGGGAAAGGCACAGATTTCTGGAGCCTGCTGACATGGCCTTTGTGTTCCCACAAAGGACCCTTAGTTTCACACTCCTTTACCATCTTTCTGTAGTTGCTCGCTAGTGGATTGAGGTCATTGGAGGTGCCTTGGTCTTTTCCTTGTGCTTATACAAGTGAGTAAGTCCTGGATCCTCAGTACTTTCTACAACCCCAGTGAGATATGGCTCAGGCCATTGTATCGTCTGATTGAGTGGATGTTATCCTGACTTGATTACTGGGCTCATGGCCAGGTAGGATTAGTTTTTAATATTACTATTATTGTTATTATTATAGTGACAAACTATGCATGATGTACAATTTACTATTTTTAAATGCACAGCACAGTGGTGCTAGACCCATTTACAATGGTGTATAATCACTTCTCTCCACCACTATAACCTTTTTGTCATCCTAGCCCATGCTAGCTTGGAGCTTATTCATTGACCAACGAGGCTGCCCAATCCCACTGCCCACCACCTCTTGTCCCTGTCCCACCATTGCAAACCCTATACAAGTGAAACCGTACAGTAAGTGTCCTTTTGTCCCTGACTCACTTCACGTTAGCTTAAAGGTGTCAAGCTTCATCCCTGTTGTAACATGTTTTAAAACTTGATTCTTCTTTAATGGACAAATGATATCCCATTGGGTTGTTTCTACTTTTTGACTGTCCTGAGTAGCACTTGAACAGACACTTTGGAAGGGTGCCACAAAATGTGTGGAGAAGGAGCTGCAGGTCTTTAGCACCACTTAGCAGTTGTCTGGTTTCTGTTGTCTCGGTGGTGGTGGCACGTGTTTTGAGACAGAGTCTCACCGTGTAGCCCCATGAGCTTGTAACTCATGATCTCCCTTGTCCAGTCTCAGAAATACTGATATTTGGGGTGTGTACACACAACCATATCAGGCAGTTGTTTAGTTTTGAAAACTGATTGATTACCCAAGCAAGAGATAAAAAATATGACGGCTATCTTATTGTTTCTACCGTTTAAGTATTTGCTGAGCATTGTTATATAAGCTCTATGTAAGCTCTGAGTTACAAAGCTCTAAGATTCTAGATGAGGGATTTTTCATTATGTTTTAAGGCCTAAAGCCAATCTGAAAGCAGTTTTTGCAATTTTTGTTTCTCAAGGATGGGAAAGCAGCAGTGGAGGGAAATGGTGGTCTGACTCTCCTGTTGCAGGCATTGTTTTGTATTGTTGTTTGTTTGTTTTTGGACCTTTGAAGGAGCAATCAAGAGTTTGGGTGGTCTAAGATATGATAGAGAATTGAATGGTGGCCCTGAAAAACTCATGTCCACCTGGGACTTTAGGATATAGTTTTTATTTGCAAATAGATTTTTTGTGGAAGTATTGACATGGTTATGATGTCAACTTGACAGAATCTGGAATCACCTGGGAGAAAAATATTCTGAATCTGTATATGAGGATTATTTTGATTGAGTTAATCCACTCTCTATGGGTAGCAGTGTTTTCTGGTAGAATCCTGGACTATATAAAATAGCAAAGGGAACACAAATGCTAGTTTGTCTCTCTCTGATTTTTGCCTGAGGATGCTATGTGACCAGCAGCTGCCTCAGGCCCCGCAGCTTCCCTGTTGTGATGGACTGTAACGTAGGATTGTAAGCCAGAATAGAATCTTTCTCCCTTAAATTGCTCTTCGCAGGATATGTTTTATCTCAGCAACAGGAAAAGAAATTAATTCAGAAATTAATACAAAGAAATGGGACTGTTTTGAGATGTAGCTGATCACGCAGCCCTTGAGCTGTTTGTGGCTGGAATGTGAAAGGATTTGAAACTTTGGGTTAGAAAAGTCATAGAATGCTGGGAGCAGAACTTTGTGGGTGATTCTTTTTTTTTTCCCTTCTTTATTTTGTATTTAGCAAAAAAAAAAAACACAGTAAAAAGAATTTAAAATGTGGAAGAGTTAACAATAACTATACAGAGGATAAGAATGATAAGCATGGCTTATCAAGGGAAGAAATACAAATAAGATTGCTACACCTATATTTTCTTTGTGTTCATCTTTCCCTCTGA
>PVIH01022796.1:0-26341 GCA_004025045.1 Sigmodon hispidus | reverse complement strand
AAAAACCTATGAAAACTTGATTTTCAACAAAGAGACGCAATATATTCAATGGAAAAAACATAGTATATTTAACAAATGGTGTTATCACAGCTGGATGGGAGTGTGTAGAAAAATGAAAATGGATCCAAGCCTGATATCCTGCACAAAAATTAAATCCAAGTCATTAAAAAGCCACAACATAAATGCAGCCATTTAAACTAGATAGAAAAGAAAGTGGGAAATATATTTCTATGAATTGGCACAGGTTACCAATTCCTAAATATAACAAGAGTGGCACAGACACTAAGATCAAAAATCAGTAAGTGGGATCTCCTGAACCTGAGAAGCTTCTGTAAACAAAGGACACTTTTAATAACACAAAACGACAGCATACAATATGGGAAAAGTTTTTCACCAAAACAACAAGTGATAGAGGATTTACCTCTAAAATATAAAAAGAACTCAAGTGTCTAGAGTGTCAAGTGTCAAAAATGGGGTTTAGATCTAAAAATGGAATTCTCAGCAGAAGAATGAGGAATTGCTGAAGGCACCTGAAAATGTGCTCATCATCTTTAGCCATTAGAGAAATGCAAACCAAAGCATCTTTGAGAAGCCACCTGCCAACTGTTAGATTGGATAAGATAAAAGACAGAGAGGATAGCCTATGTTGAAGAGGATGCAGAGCAAGAGGAACACTCTTCCATTGTTTGTGGGAGTGTAAGCTAGTACAGCCACTTTGGAATACAATATGGCAGTTTCTCAGAAAAGTGAGAATCAATCTACCCAAAGACACACCAATACCACTTCTGGGTGTATACCCTAAAAAGCACAGTCACTCTCCAAATGTATTAACTCAACAATATTTATAGCTGCATTATTTGTAATAGCAAGAACCTGCAAAAAAACTAGATGTCCCTCAACTTAAGAATGGATTAACAAACTGTGGTACATCTACAGAATGTAGTACTACTCAGCAGTAAGAAAAAAATGATTTGCAGGCAAATCTATGGATTTAGAGATTATCCTTCTGAGCAAGATATCACAAACCAGATATATAAGCAAGAGATGTACTCACTCATTAGTGGACTCGAAAAAAACAAACAATCCAAAAGCAAAGCATGCCCAAGCTGCAAACCACAATCACTGAACAGCTTGGCATCAGAAACTTGTTGGACTGACTCATTGAATCTCACTCCCTATACAGGAACTTGAGACTCAGTCTTGAGGTTGTGGGGAAAAAACTGGATTTGCCAAGTGTGGGGACTGGACTAAGCTATGTTGCAGCAATGGGACCTTGGGACTGCATGCTCCCTGCCCATTGAGGAGATGGGGAATAGTGGAGTAGAGAAAATGACCTGATGGTTTGGGAGGGGGAAAGGACCTAGAATAAGGATATACAGGATAGATAGTGTAACTAATTTGTTCATAATAATAAAAAGAATTGATTGATATAAAAAAATCTAAACAAGCATAATGAAATAGATGAATCAAACTTAACTAAATAAATTGAAAATGGACAGAAGAAAAAACACTGCAATAGAAAATTTATAATAAAAATTGAATAGTCAAAGATGTAACTAAAACCAAAAAAGTCATAACAAAATAGTCTAGAAAACATGAAATGTTATGAAAACACTAAAATTAAATATAATTTGAATTAAAGTGGAATAATATCTCAAAGGTTAGGGTTAGGGTTAGGTTTAAGGTTAGGGTACACAAAAATTACCCTTGTTAGGAGCAACAAGCAATTGTGAAGAGAAAGTTATATGTTGCTTCTCATGATTATTGGATTAGTATATACCATAAAATGCTTCATAGAGCTTTGATCCAGTAACTGATAAAAAACAGACCTAGAGATCTGCAGCCAAACACCTTTTCAAGCTCAATGAGACTTGTCAAAATGGAGAAGAATTATATAATATAGCGTGAAATAATCATCAAAGCGAAATAACATATATATTTAAATAGAGCTATTGGAAACTAACAAACATTTGACTGATATTTGTGGAGCCTGAATGAATCATAACTAACCCCTCTGTATGTGAAATACTTTTGTGTAGCTTAATCTATTTGAAGAAACTCCTGAGGTGGGAGCAGTATATATATTCTTTCTGCATAATATTGTTTAATATAGTGTATTACCAAAGTAGGGACATCTTTTACTACCTTGATGGAGGGAGAAGTGGTTAGGTCTTTTCACTACTTAATATATCAGGAATTGTTGATTATTTATGGGAGGACTTACCATTTAGAAATAGTATTTGATATGCACAGTGATAAAAGTGGGATTATTTGTGAAAAGATGTACTATGGGCAATATGTAAAATAAATTAAACTTCTATTGAAATGCTTCAAAGAGTGGATGGAGAGCCTAAAACAACAGTAGGCTTCATGTATAAATGTCTTCAAAGAGCAGGACAAACAAAAGTTATGATGTTTGGAATTGAAATTAGTATGTAGTGTTTATGTTGGTATTACTCAATCCTCAAATGGAAGAGAAAATTTAAAAAAATTAATAAAACAATCTATGTTTCTTTTTAATAAAATGATGCATTTTATGTCTCTCAAGATATGTTCTCCAATTAAATTTATGTTCCTACCATTACAAAAGTGATCTTGTTATAAAGATTAGCATTATATTTTCTACTTTACTTCCTACAATCTTTTCTGTGAGCTCCTCCCACAAAATTCATTTCCCCATCTTCCTCCTTTTATATTTTTAACTTCTAAATACATAATCTTAATGTAGAGTATACATCATGCAAATGACAATCTAAAGTATTTAAACTGCGGTGTCTGAAGTCATTTTTCATAGTAAAGTACATTGGACAACTAAAAGTTCAATGGAATGGTTATTTTCAATTGACAAATCTATAAATATTAGTTATACTCTGTTGAGAAAAATGGAAGACTGGCTAATTTGTGTACTTCTTGTGTTAAAAAGAGTGTTGTGTTTTAAATTAAAAAGATAAAATGAGATGTGTTCTTCAGAGAAGGTGATAAAATAACCACTCAAAATAATTAAGCCATATATTTAATTGAGAGTATCTCAAAGAATTTGGTTAATATTGAATTTTATGGAGATTAGAAGTGTATTGTTTCCCTTAAAAAAAGTATCACAGTAGTCCATTATATCCATGAGGCATTGGACAGAAGAATGTATATCAGAACTCATTACTAAGAATTGAGTATTACCATAGCAACAAAAAACACAAAGAAAAGGGAACTCTTACAGACTTCTAGTTCTTGTATGTTACCTGCTAATGTTTACAGATACCAACCTCTAACCAAAAGATAGGTGAATGATTGTCAGTGAAGAAACAAAGTGTCTTAATTCAACTGTCTTCCAGTGATCAGCCAAACACAACACTCACTACTTTTGAACTACTAAGAAAAGAAAGGTTGAAGCAAATGAAGTAATAATGGAAGGTATTAGCACAGGATTCACAGAAAGTACTTCACAATAAAGGTGTACTCCTTAGATGTTTCCATTTAGGAAACATCTACTACTTCATGGCCCAGTGAGCTGTACAAATAGATAATTCTAATTTGCCCACATTTTTGTTATATCCAGATCCAACTTATTTTATACATACATTAATTTATATAAAGATACGATCAATATTGATGTTCCAATAAATTTTTCTTTCTGAAAGGTGATTTAAACTTACATTTTTGTAAAGGAACTGTGCAACATTTTAATAATAAGAATATATTAATGTTTTGTAATGGTGGAGTATTTGCATTTTTTTATCTTTAGAATTATTCCAATTTGGTATCCATATATCCGCTTGTACAAACTCACTTCCCTCTCACAAACCCTCCCAGTCAGTCTCTCTTTTCCCATTGTCCCATAAATTTTCAAAAATATGAAGTGTTTGGGATTTTCAATTCACATGGTAAATAGTTCTAAAGACATGCACTGATCTTGTGACTTTGATCAGTTTTGAAGTAACTATGGGAAGGAAGTTTTACCTATCCATGTCAGATGTGAAATGAATAAACGTTCTTTGTCTTCAAAAATGTTTTTTCAAAAATCACATGTGAGTTTCACATCCAGGACATAACTGAATGCTAGCATTTGGCCCCAAGCAATTCCACCAAGTCATTGGAAGCATAATACCTTACAGCACTGCTTCCATTTCCAAGATTAACAACCTTACTAAGGCAAAGAAGCATGTACTCAGTAAAATTGTTACCCATCTCTTCTGGTAAGTGGACTCCACTCTGCTCCTCTGTGCGTGGAATTTGGTGATATATCACACCACACTAGACAACTCACACAAAAATATTATTACAACAGAAGAATTCAAAAATAATAATTTTCTCAGGTAAATAACAGCAGTAAATAGAACAAGGTAGTGAACTCTTAGAAAGATTTTTTTCTTCTTTATTTTGTATTTATCAAAAAAGAGTAAAAGAAATTGAAAATGCTGAAAAGTTAACAATAACTATAAAGAAGATAAAAATCATAAGCATGACTTATCAAGGGTGATAATGCAAATAAGATTGCTACACATATATTTACTTTGTGTTCAGCTTTCCCTCTGAATTTTTTTTTCCATCCCTGTATATCCTTACTCAAGGTCCCATCCCACTCCCACCACAACAGGTCTTTTTACTTCTCCCAAACTCCCCATCCCCTCGCTGGGCAGAGAGCAGACAGTCCTATGGTCCCACTGACCCACTAGTGCTTGGATCAGTCTCCACTCCTGGTCAAATCCAGTTTTGTCCACCCTCTCTCAAGAGTGAGTCAGGTGTTCCTATAGTTGGTGTGGGGTCCGAAGGGTCAGTCCAGGGTGTTACTGATCCCAAAATGTTCAGTGGTTGTGGTTTGCAGCTTGGGCATACTTGGCTTTTTTTCTTGTTTGTTTGTTTAGAGACCACTAATGAGTGAGTACATCCCCTGCTTATCTTTAATGGAATACTACTCAGCAGTAAGAAAAAATGATATTCTAAAATTCACAGACAAAGATGTTTTGAAGGAACAAAGTTCTGAATTGAAAGATTTTATTATGGTTTGGTTCTAGGGCAAGCTCAGTGATTGTTATGATTATGTGCTCAAGGATTTATGTGATTCTGTAACCTGACTCTGGAAACAAAGCTCTGGGATTGTTGAGATTTTATTCCTAGATTGTGGTATCAAGTCAAGGTCAATGATGTCTTTGCTTGGACAATTTTACTTTCTTTTTTGTGATTTCTTTTTTTATTTTATATTTATCAAAAAAAAACAGTAAAATGAATTTAAAATGCTGATAAGTTAACAATAACTATAAAGAGGATAAAAATCATAAGCATGACTTATCAATTTTACTTTCTTGAATATTGTTAACAATCAGAGATAGAAAGTCAGTTATCTTAACATTATATTACCTTTAGGTGATTGTAGAATTCAATGACTTCTGCCATTCTAATCTTCCTGCCTCTGGTTTCATGCTATGTATGTGGAAGTTAGTAATTTTGTATTCCCACTAGTTAAAAGTCTGCATAATTTCTTTTTGTATCTGATGTTAAAAAATCTATATAAGAAAGTTGTAAGACTGGCTACACCTAGTAGAACTAAAAATAAAATAAAATAATCAAAATTACAGCATCTATTGGACTCCATATTTTGTACTAACAAACACATCAAGCTCTTCTTTCTCCTTTTGAAATTTATTTGGAGTTGGAACCATGATCTTTAGTATAGTTGATCAGAAAGTATACAATTTGATTAAAGCAGATAACATACATTAATTAGCTTCATAACTCAATTAAGAATATACAAATCCATGTTGCTCTACTCTTAGAAGATCAAACCCTGCCAATTTTTGTAGAACACTGTTATACAGTAAGTCTAAGTTTCCTTAGTGATTAGTTTGTTTTGAGGCACGTCTTGGTGATTGGAAATAAGTTTCTGAGTAAATCAATTATAAATTTTTGAAAATATAATTTTTCCTGACAATTCAGTGTTGATATAGTAAGTTATGCCCAGGTTTGCTAGAAAAGAAATGACCTATAATGCTTATTTCTTAGCAATGCTGTCAAGCACTCAATGATACAAATTAGCAGGAGTTCTTAACCAAGAAATAGCACTAGTTTTAGAAAAAGATGTCAAGGCCACAAATACTAGATTAGTCATTTAGTATAAGTTGAATAATTGTTTGCCAAAGGGAACTGATTCATTGGGTAAGGTAATAATGAAAGGGTTTATGGAATTTTTACAATCTCCACATGTTAATGTGCTCACCAAGGGATTTGTCATGGATGTAAAGTCATTTTTATGAGAGTGAGACAAAATTGAGTGATGAGGCATACTGAAAGTATTTGATTTAGATCAAATAACAAGCAGTTGGCTGAGAAAGTCATTTAAGATAATGCATGAGACCACAAAAGGTGGTTGTCAGTTTATCAGTTTGTACATCAGCTAAAGATAGTGTCATTTACTTAGTTTGTGTGCATATGTTATGATGTGAAATACATGATGAAAATGACAGGGAGGTGTATTCAACTTCATCAAAAGAATGTTGATATTAAAAATACTAGGTCCTCTGAGGAGCTTAAGTCAACATTTTAAAATATTGTTTATACCAAGGAATTGAGAGAGTGCAATGTGTGCCCTCTGTGATTTGAGTTGGATAACTAACAGCTGTTAAAAATGCTATATTAAAATTTTCCAATGATTCCACATCTCCAGTTTGGGGTTCTAAGATATTTTATTTATAATACTCAAGACTATAATTTTATAAAAGTGGAAAATTACCTTGTTCAAATAAATCATGCTTTTCTATTACACAAAAGCCAAGAAGGGCAGCATATATCAGTTGGCCAATATTCACAGTAATCTAGTTTGGTCATAATGCAACCATACAGAAAAGATCTTTCAAAAATAAACTTATCTGTAATAGGGACAACAATCTCTTGGAAATTTGCTGAATAGCACTCTTTTTTGTTTTAGTTTGCACATGAAGCTTTTTATTTTGCTTTTGTATCATTAATAAAGTCATATTATATGTTTGGGTATATACTTGTTCAAGCTCCCTTCCCCATCCTGACCCTTACAGTCCCTCTCTTCTCCACATCACATTTTTCTTCTTCCCAGCCAAGGCAGGTGTCTCAAAGGCCCAAGGTGACATAACTCAGCCTCTACTCCTGGCAGATGCAGCTGACTCAGTCAAACATCAAAACTGAATCAGGTGTTCCTCAGGAGGGCATCATGGTGTCTGTCCAAGGTTTTTCAGATCCCAAAGTGTTCATTGTTTCTAGTTTGCAGGTGGGACATCCTTTGGTATTTGTTTTCTTATTTAAAGTCTACTAATGAGTGAGTACATTCCCTGCTTCTGTGTTTGTATTTCTTTGCCAAGCAGGATATTCCCAAAATCCATCTTTTTTGTCTAGAAATTTTAAGATATCATTTTTTTTCATAGCCTATGTAGTACTCCATTGTGTACATGTACCACAGTTTGTTAATTCATTCTTCAGTTGTGGATCATAGAGATTGCTTCCAGGTTCTTACTTTTACAAATAATGCTGCTATGAACATATGTCAGCTAACGACTTTGGAGTATTAAGATGCATCATGTTTGTTTGCCAAGAAGTGGTTGCACTGGATCCTTGGGAAGATTGTTTCCCAGTTTTCTTAGAAACTGTCTTCCTGGATTCCATTCGGACTGAAGAAGTGTACACTCTCACCAACAATTTAGTAGTGGTCACCTTGATCTGTAATATCTCAAGTATACACTGTCTTCTGTGTGTTTTATCTTAACCAATCTGATAGGTGTCAAATGGTACTTCAAATTTGTTTTATTTGCATTTCTCAGATGGATAATGAGGTTGAGCATTTTTGCTAATGGCTTTCAGCCATTTGCAGTTCTGCCAGAAATTCCATATGAAGTTCTGAACAGTATTTTTTGATTGGATTTTTCAAGGTTTTGTCATCTAGTTTAATGAGTTCTCTACTTATTTAAGATATCAGTCCTCTATTACATGTAGGGTAAGTGAAAGTCATTGTCCATTCTGTAGGCTATCTTTTTTGTCTTCATAGTTATTGTTAACTTATCAGCATTTTAAATTTAATTTACTGTTTTCTTGAAAAATAGAAAAAAATCAATGTTCTTAGCAACATCTGGGAGGGGGAACCCTGACAGTGTTCTATGCATTCTTATGAAATTTTCACTTGAATTCCCATTCTTTTCTCTAAATCAATGAAGCTAAGTTTTTATTTTTTAAATGAAAGTTATTGGTGTTAAATTTTAATATTTTTCTTAAGTGCTTTTGTCTTTTGCTAATGTTTCTAGTTTCTTAATTGTTTTAATTATTTTCTTTCATTTTTCTTGTTCTCATTTTCACCATTATTCCCACTCAACATTTATTTTGTAAACAGTTTTATCCATTGGTTTTGTGTTAAACAAATAGAATCTATTATTTATTTTCAGCTCTCAAAATGATAAAATGTGGACCAGTAACTGTCACCACACACTCCATAGCAGACAGACATAAACTTTGGCTGTCAGGGTTCCCCCTCCCAGATGTTGCTAAGAACATTGATTTTTTTCTATTTTTCAAGAAAACAGTAAATTAAATTTAAAATGCTGATAAGTTAACAATAACTATGAAGAAAATAAAAATCATAAGCATGAATTATGAAGGATATTAATCCAAATAATTTACTACAAACAATCTGTATTCCACAAAATGGAAATCCTAGAAGAAATGGACTATTGGCAGGTAACACCTTTCAAAATTAATTGAAGATCAGAATAATTACATAAACAGGCCTATAATTCTTAAGGAAATTGAAGCTCTTATTAAAGACTCCTCAAAAATAAAAACCCTAGTCCAGATGGTTTCATTGCTAAATTCTACCAGACATTGAAAGAAGAATTACTACCATTACTCCTCAAACTATTTCACACAATAGAAACTGAAGGAATATTGACAAATTTTTTTATGAGGCCACAATTAAAGTAATACCTAAGCCACTCAAAGAAACAACAAAGAAGGAGAATTACAGACCAATTTCCCTCATGCATATTGATGCGAAAATTCTCAAGAAAATTTTGGCAAACCGTATAAAACAAGGTATAAAAGATATCATCCACAATGACCAAATAGGCTTCATTCCTGAAACACAGCACTGGTTTAACATATGAAAAACTGTAAATGTTATTCATTATATAAACAAACTAAATGAAGAAAACCACATGATGATATCCTTAGATGTTGAAAAAAATCTTTAACAAAATCCAACACTCCTTTTTGATTAAAGCACTGGAGAGATCAGGAATACAAGGAGAATACCTAAATATAATAAATTCGATTTACAAGATGCCTACAGCCAGTATCAAACTTACTGGAGAAAAACTTATAGCAATCCCATTAAAATCAGCAACTAGACAAGTATGTGCTTTTTCCCCTATTCTATTCAATCTACTTCTTGAAGTTTTAGTTAAGCTGTAAGGGAATGAAAAGAGATTAAGGGGATACAAGTTGGAAAAGCATTTATTGCTTATTTTCAGCTCCCAAAATGATAAAATGTGGACCAGGAGATGTAGGTGGTGCATGTCCACACACACTCTGTAGCAGAAAACATAAACTTTGCCTGTCAGGTTCCCCCCTCCCAGCTGTTGCAAAGAAAAGGGATCTTGCAAGACCACCCAGTCTCCAACTTATAAAACAGAGGACTAATAACCTGAAATTCATTTTCCTGCCCAGAGCATAGTTAGTTATTGTGCAGACCCTTGCTCAGAGGTGATAAGAAACACACACACACTCTTACCACAATTCACCTGGTGAAACCTAATCATGATACACTGAAGAAATGGGCAGATGCCAGTTCCAAAATAATATAATATAAAGAACAAGGTAACTCCAGAAGAAAGTGTGGGCCTATAACTAAAAGACCTGAAGTGAGTAATAAAGAGAAAAGAGAAGGAAACAACACCAAAAATATTTTTATGATGATCATTGAAGCTCTCAAAGAAAATATGAAAAGTTCCCTTAAAAAATAGAAGAAAATACTAACAAAAAATTTGAAGAGATGAACAAACCCTTGAAAGAAAATCATGAAAAGTTAAACCAACAAATTAAAGACACATGACAAGAACCAAAAACTGAAATAGAAGCAATAAAAAAAGGCACAAAATGAGGCAAAGGCAGAAATAGAAAACCTGAAGAAAAAAGCTGGAACCACAGATAGAAGCATAACAAACAGAGTTCAAGAGATAGAAGATAGAATCTCTGAAGTGGAAGAATCAGTAGCTCAAATATATCAGTCAAAGTAAATACTAAAACCAAAAAAGCCATAACACAAAATGTTCAAGAAATCTGGGACAAAATGAAAAGACCTAACTTGAGAATAATAGTAATAGAAGAAGGAGAAGAATGCCACCTCAAAGGCACAGATAAGGTTTAAAATAAAATCATAGAAGAAAACATTCCTAACTTGCAGAAGGAAATGCCTATAAAAATATAAGAAACTTACAGAACACCAAATTGATATAATACCCCCCAAAAGTTACTACACCTCATAATAATCAAGCAACAAAACATACCAGATAAAGAAAAAAAATTAAGAGCTGCAAGACAAAATTGTCAACTTAAGTATAAAGGCATAACCTCCAGAATAACCCTGATAATTCAGTGGAAACAATGAAAGGTAGAAGATCCTTGTCAGAAGTTATACAGACATTAAAAGAGCATGGCTCCCATAATTGATTACTATACCCTGCAAAACAATCAATCACCATGGATGGAGAAAACAAAATACTTCATTACAAAGTCTGACTGCAGCAATATATATCTACCATCCCAGCACTACAGAATGCATTAGAGGGAAATCTCCAAATTAAGGACCCCAGAAACAACCACAAAACCACAAACAATCCATAACACCACAGAAGAATATTCCAGGAAAAGGAAATACAAAAATGTTACCATCAAAAATGGCCAGAAATATCAATCAGTGGTCACTAACATCTATTAATATCAATGAACTCCACTCTCCCATAAATTGAGACACACCAAAAGGATGGATACATCAAGAAAAGTCATACTTCTGTTACCTACAAGAAACACACCTCAACCAAAAAGACAGACACTAGCTTAGGTTTGGAAAAAAAATTTTCACTAAAATAGCCCTAAGAAAAAATCTGGGGTTGCCATTCTAACATTTAACAAAGTAGACTTTAAGCTAAAAGCAATTAAAAGGGACCATGATGGTCATTACATATTCATCACAGGAAAAATTGGTCAAGAGGAGATTTCAATTCTTAATATTTATGCCCCTAATACAAAGGCACCTACCAATGTAAAAAACAATAAAAATACAAAACAAAACAAAACAAAACAAAACACACTGCTAAAGCTCAAATCCCACATTAATTCTGAAACCCTAATAGTGGGAGAATCAAATGCCACAGGATAGGTCAACCAGACAGAAACTCAACAGAGAAATAAGGAATCTAAAACAGGTTATGATGCAAATGGATTTAATAGATATCTACAGAAGCTTCACTGCAAACGCAAAGATATATATATATATATATATATATATATATATATATATATATTTCTCTTCTCCTCAAGGAACTTTCTCCAAAATTTACCACATAATTGTTAAAAAAGCAAATTTCAAAAGATACAGAAAATGAAAAAAATCCCCTGCAATGTATCAGACTATCAGGGCCTAAAGGTAGAGTTCAACAATGTAAATAATCAAAGAAAGCCTAACAACACATGGAAACTAAATATCAATCAGCTTAACCATCTCTGAGTCATGGAAGAGATTCAGATAGAAATGAAAGTCTTCCTAGAATTTAATGAAAAATAAACCACAATGTATGCAAACTTGTGGGATACAATGAAAGCAGTCTTAAGAGGAAAATTCATTGCTCTAGATGCCCAGGTGAAAACCCAAGAAATCCCACACTAGAGACCTAATAGCTCAGCTGAAAGCTTTAGAACAATTAGAAGCAAACTCACCTAGAAGGAGTAAACAGCAGGAAATAATCAAACTTATAACTGAAATCAATACAATTGAAACAAAAAGAACATTACAAAGAATCCATGAATGAAAAGTTGGTCCTTTCAGAAACTCAACAGAATAGATAAGTTTTTAGCTATCCAAATCAAAAAGTAGAGAGAAAGAGTATTCAAATCAACAAAATCAGAAATGAAAATGGGGACATAACAACAGACTCACAGAAAATTCAGAGAATTATCTGATCACACTTTGAAATTCTGTATTCCAACAAAATGGAATTTCTATAAGAATTGGACAGCTTTCTTTACAGATAACATCTACCAAAATTAAATGACGATCAGATTATTTACTTAAACTGGCCTATAACACTGAAGGAAATGGAAGCTCCCATTAAAAGCCTCACCAGAAATAAAATCCTTGGTCCAGATGGTTTCAGTGTGGAATTATACCAGAAAGTTAAATTAGAATTACTATCATTACTCCTCAAAATATTTCACACAGTAGAAAATGAAGGAATATTGCCAAATTCATTATATGAGGGCACAATTACCCTAATACTCAAGCCACTCAAAGACAACAAAGGAGGAGAAATACAGACCAATCTCCCTCATGAACACTGATGGCAAAAACTCAACAAAATTTTAGCAAACCGTACACAACAACGTATGCAAAATATATTTCATCATGACCAAGTAGGCTTCACCTAGAAGTGCAAGACTGGTTTAACATATGAAAAACCTAAACGTTATCCGTCTCATAAAAAATTAAGAAAGAGGATCAAATGATAATATACTTAGATGCTTAAAAAGCATTTGACAAAATACAACACTTCTATATGATTAAAGCAATGGAGAGATCAGGAATACAGAGAGTATACCTAAGCAAAATAAAGGTGATTTACAAGAAGCCAACAGGCAATATCAAACTTAAAGTACAAAAAAAAAAACAATCCAACTACAATCGGGAATTAGACAAGGATGTCCTCTCTCTCATTGTATAATCAATAAAGTTCACAAAGTTTTAGCCAAAGCAATAAGAGAATGAAAGAAGATTATTAGGATACAATTGAAATTATCTCTATTTGCAGATTACTTGATAGTATGCATAAGTGACCTACAAAATTCTTCAAAAGAATAGCTATGGCTGACCAACACATTCAGCACTTGAGCAGGATACAACACTAACTCAAAGAAGTCAGTAGTCCTTCTATAAAGTAAATATAAATACCTGAAAGAGAAATAAGGGGAAACATTATCTTTCATAATAGCTGGAAATAGTAATAAATACCTTGGATTATATATGATCAAAGAGGGTAAAGACATATTTGAGAAAAATTTTAAATCACTGAAGAAAGAAATTCAAGAGGATATTAGAAAATGAAAAGCTCTCCCATGTTCCTGGATTGGTAGGATCAACATAGTACAAAAGGCAATTTTAGCAAAGGCAATCCACTGATTCAAAACACTGCACATCAAAATCCCAACACAATAGTTTTGGAACTTGAATGATCAATACTCAATTTTACTCAGAATACCAGAAAAGCCATAATTTACAAAAAAAATTTTACTTAACAAAAGTACCTCAGGAGGTATCACCAACCCTGACATCAAGATATATTATAGAGATAGAGTAATAAAAACAGCCTGCTACTGGCTTAAAAACAGACTTATGGATCATTGGAATAGAATTGAGGATCTGGCCATTAACCCAAACACTGATGAACAACTGGCCTTCGACAAAGACGCCTAAATACTCATTGGAAAAACATAGTATATTTAACAAATTGTTTTGGCATAGTGGGATGAAATTGTGTAGAAAAATGCAAAAAGAACTCAGTCTGTCACCCTGCAGGAAATTCAAATACAAGTGCACCAGAGCCCTCAACATAAACCCAGCCACTTTAAACTTGATTGAAATGAAAGTAGGAACTAAAATTCTACAAATTGGCACAGGCGACCACTATCTAAATATAACACCATTGGCACACACACTAAGACCAACAATCAATAAGTGGGACCTCATGAAGCTAAGAAGCTTCTGTAAAGCCAAGGACACTGTCAATAGGACAAAACAACAGCCTACAGAATGGGAAAAGATTTATATCAACATTACAATAAAGTAGGACTGTTCACTAACATATATAGAGAAATCTAGTGTCTTGAGCCCAAAACCTTGAATGACACAATCAAAAGTAGGGTTCAGATCTAAAAAGAGAATTCTCAGCAGAAGAACTGCAAATGGCTGAAAGGCACCTGATAATGTGCTGATCATCTTTAGCCATCAGAGAAATGCAAACGAAAGCAATTTTGAGATAGCTCCTGACATCTGTCAGAATGGCTAAGATAAAAGAAACAGAGGACAGCCTATGCTGGAGAGGATATGGAGCAATGGGAACACTCCTCCATTATTGGAGGGAGTGTAAACTCCTTCAGACATTTTAGAATGCAGTATGGCAGTTTCTCAGAAAACTGAGTATCAATGTCCCCAAGGACCCAGCAATACCACAACTGCATGTATACCCTAAAGATTCACAGTCATACTCCAAAAGAATTAGCTCAACTATGTTCATAGCAGCATTATTTGTAATAGCAAGTACATGGAAAAAACCAAGATGTTACTCAAATGAAGAATGGATTAACAAACTAGGGTACATGTACACAATTGAGTACTACTCAGCACTAAGAAAAAAATGATATCCTAAAATTTGCAGGTAAATGGATGGACTTGGAGAATATCCTCCTGAGTGAGGTGTCACAAACTCAGAAAGATAAGCAGGGGATGTACTCTCTAATTAGTGGTCTCTAAACAAACAAGCAAGAAAAAAAGCAAAGCATGCACAAGCTGCAAACCACTATCACTGGCTTGGCATCAGAAACATCTTTGACTGACTAATTGAATTTCACTCCCCCTACAGGAACTCCTGACTCTTGAGGTTGTGAGGAAAAAGCTGGATTTGCCGAGTGTGGGGACTGGACTAAGCAATATTGGAACAATGGGACCTTGGGATAGCCTGCTGTCTGCCCAGAGAGGGGATGGTGATTGGTGGAGTAGAGAGAATGACCTGATGTTTTGGGAGGGATAAAGGACCTAGAATAAGGATATACATGAGAGAAAGTGTGACTCCTTTGTTCATAATAATAAAAAGAAGTGTTTGAAATACAAAAATCTAAATAAGTAAAATGTAACAGTTGAATCAAACATAACTAAAAAAATGGAAAGGGACAGAAAAAAAAACACTGCAATACTAAATTTATATTAAAAATTGGATAGTCAAAGACGTAACTAAAACCAAAAGTCATAACAAAAGAGTCTAGAAAACATGAAATATTATGAAAACACTAAAATTAAATATAATTTAAATTAAAAAGGAATAATATGTCAAAGTTACTGAAAATGTATTCAACAAATTCATAGAGTCAAACTTTCTCAATTTAAAGAAGAAAATGCCTACAAAGGTGCAAGAATTTATGGAACACAAAATAGAATAAACACACCAAAAATCTGCTCACCACATAGTAATCAGGCTAGTAAACCTATAAAATAAACATTACTAAGAACAGCAAAAAATGTTCAAGTTACATATGAAGGTGGATCTATGAAACTAACATAAGAGTACTCCATAGAAATAATGAAAGGTGGAATCTCGTGGTTAGATGTTATTTAGACACTAAAAGATGACATTTGCCAGTTCAATTTACTTGTGGAAATGTATTCTTTACACTTCGTATGATGATTAATAACTTCACTACAATTAAAAGCCACAGATGAAGAGAACAAGATATTTAATTACAAACCAGATTTAACTAGATTTAAACAAAAACTTCACAAATCCAGCCCTATAAAAAGTATTAAAGAAAATTTCAACCTAGAGACGTTAGTTATAATCATGATATGACAAGCAATTGATGATCTCCCATAAAAAAACCAAATACATAAAACATACACATTACATCTTAAAATAATAGATAGTAAATGCCTTCTTATTAATATTTCTTAAAATTAATGAACTCAATTTCCTTTTTAAATACAAGGAGTAACAAAGTAAACACAAAAAGATAATCCAGACTTCAGATGCATAAAGAAGATAGTCTTCAACTTAAAAAACATTCTGACTCAGGGTAAGTGGTTGGGAAAAGATTATCTAAACAAATAAATCTAAAACAAGCTGGTATAGCCATTTTGATATCTAACAAAATAATTTCAAAATAAAATTCATCTAAACAGTATTGGGTGGACATTACTTTTTCACCACATTGAAAAAAAAACTGTCAGTATAGAGTCTCACTCCTAAACATTGATAAGTCAACAACACGTGGCAATTACATATGTAAAAAAATGATACTAAACCATGTAACTCTCATCAAACCTTAGAAAATAATAATGGGAGAGCTCACTAACCAAATTTCACCAAAGGTTATATTTACTAGACAGAAATTTACTGAAGAAATAAGAGATATAGGTAATTATCTGATTCAAATGGCCCTAATGAGGTACACGAAATTCAAAAAAATAAAGGAATATACATATTCTCAACTCCCACATGGTACTTTCTCTAAAACTGTGTACATAGTCATTAAGCAAATATGAATAGATTCAAAAAATAGGAGTAATTCTTTGTAACATATTGGGGTCAACATGAAATAAAGTTAGAGTTTAACAACAACAACCAACATAGAGTATAAAAGCAGACTTGTGTTAAAAAATGGAATAATGGAGCTCCCATTGCTTCTGGTTCTGCTCCCGGGACCAAGTGCTATCTGCAGAATCCCAGCGTACTCTGGAGCAGGTGCAGGTGGACTATGCCCCTGACCACACCCACAGCTCCTGCTGAGGGAATTTGCACAGCTCACACCATGACCTGGAACTGAGCAAACTGAGCAAACCAACTGAGGGGGTCTCTGAAGGGCAGATTCAAACCCCACCCAGAGGTGAGGAGGGGGCGCCAGGCCTCAGCACCTATATACTAGCCTGGGAGGGAGAGTTAGGCTCCCATTGCTTCTGGTTCTGCTCCCGGGACCAAGTGCTATCTGTGGAGTCCCAGCACACTCTGGAGCACGGGCAGGTGAGCTCTGACCCTGACCACAGCCACAGCTCCTGCTGAGGGAATTTGCACAGCTATGCATCACGACCTCGAACTGAGTGAACCAACAACTGCAGGGGTCTCTGAAAGACAGAATCAGACCATGACCAGAGAGGTGACAAGAGGCACACAAACCCAAGTGCCACAACTAACCAGGACCCATCTAATTGTGAACCACTGAAACCATGGGCAAACGTCAGTGCAAAAAATTACATAATAATACAAAGGACAACATGGTAACCCCAGAAGAGAGTGACGATCTTACAAATACAAGAACTGAACTGAGCAATGAAAAGGAAACAGAAGGAAGTTACACCAAAAATTCCTTTTTGATGATCATTGAAGCTCTAAAAGAAGATATGAAAAAAAGCCTTAAAGAAATAGAAGAAAATACAAAAAAAAAAAAAAAAAAAAAAAAAAAAAAAAAAAAAAAAAAAAAAAAAAAAAAAAAAAAAAAAAAATTGCAAGAGATGAACAAATCTATGAAAGAAACATGCCAGGAACTAAAAATTGAAATAAAAGATGAAATAAAGGCTGAAATAAAAGCTGAAATAGACGAAATAAAAAAGGCACAAAATGAAGCAAAGATGGAAATAGAAAACCTGAAGAAAAAAGCTGGAACTACAGGTACAAGCATAACAGAGTTCAAGAGATGGAAGACAGAATCTCTGAAGTGGAAGACTCAGTAGATCAAATAGATATATCAGTCAAAGAAAATAGTACAACAAAAAAAAAGCCATAACTCAAAATGTTCAGGAAATCTGGGACACCATGAAAAGATCTAATTTGAGAATAATAAGAATAGAAGAAGGAGAAGAATACCAGCTCAAAGGCACAGATAATGTTTTCAATAAAATCATAGAAGAAAACTTTTCTAACCTGAAGAGGGAAATGCCTATAAAGATACAAGAAGCTTACAGAACATCAAATAGATATGATCTCAAAGAAGTCAGAGCGCCACATTATAATCAAGACACAAAACATACAGAACAAAGAAAAAAATTTAAGAGCTACAAAAGAAAAGGGCCCACTCACGTATAAAGGCAGACCCATCAGAATAACGCCTGACTATTCAATGGAAAAGATGAAAGCTACAAGGGCTTGGTCAGAAGTTATACAGACGCTAAAACAGCATGGATGCCAAACTGGATTACTATACCCTGCAAAATTATCAATCAGCATAGATGAAGTAAACAAATTTCAGTACAAAGTCAAATTGAAAGAATATGTATCTACCAATCCAGCACTACAGAGAGTATTAGAGGAAAAACTACAACCATGAAATCACAAACAATCAATAAGTCCACAGAAGAATACCCTAGAGAAAGGAGATACAAACAAGTTACCACCAAAAATGGGAGGAAATATGAATCAATGGTCAATAATTTCAATTAATATCAATGGTCTCAACTCTCCTATAAAACGTCACACACTAACAAGATGGATACAACAACAGAATCCATTCTTCTGTTGCCTGCAAGAAACACACCTAAATTGCAAAGGCAGACACAGGCTTAGAAAAAAGGGTTGGGAAAAGATTTTCCAGTCAAATGGTACTAAGAAACAAGCAGGGGTTGCAATCCTAATATCTAAAAAATTAGACTTTAAGCTAAAAGCAATAAAAAGGGACCAAGAGGGTCACTACTTATTCATCACAGGAAAAATTGGTAAAGAGGAGATTTCAAAATTAAATATTTATGCCCCTAATGTAGGGGCACCTACATATGTAAAAGAAACACTGCTAAAGCTTGAATCTCACATCAATTCTTACACCCTAACAGTGGGAGACTTCAATACCCCACTTTCAACCCTGGATAGATCAACCAGACAGAGCCTCAACAGAGAAATAAGGAGTCTAAATGAGGTTATGATGCAAATGGATGTCATAGATATCTACAGAACCTTCCACCAAAGGCAAAGGAATATACATATTTCTCAGCTCCTTATGGAACTTTCTCCAAAAACTGACCACATAATTGGTCATAAAGCAAATATCAACAGATACAAAAAAGTGGAAATAGTCCCATGTAACATATTGGGCCATCAGGGCCTAAAGTTAGAGGTCAACAACATCAAAACCCAAAGAAAGCCTACCAACTTATGGAAACTAAACCTCAATCAGCTGAACCATCTCTGGGTCAAGGAAGAAATTAAGAAAGAAATCAAAGTCTTCCAAGAATTCAATGAAAATTAATCTACAACCTATCCAAACTTATGGGACACAATGAAAGCAGTCATAAGAGGAAAATTCATAGCGCTAGACGCCTATATGAAAAACCTTGAGAAATCCCACACTAGAGACCTAACAGTGCAGCTGAAAGCCTTAGAACAATTAGAAGCAAACTCACCTAGGAGGAGTAGACGGCAGGAAATAATCAAACTTAGAGCTGAAATCAATACAATTAAAACGAAAAGAACAATACAAAGAATCAACAAATCTAAGAGTTAGTTCTTTGAGAAAGTCAACAAGATAGATAAGCCCTTAGCCAAACTAATCAAAAAACAGAGAGAGAGTGTCCATATCAAAAAAATCGGAAATGAAAAGGGGGACATAACAACAGACTCCCAGGAAATACAGAGAATTATCAGGTCATATTTTGAAAATCTGTATTCCACAAAAGTGGAAAACCTGGAAGAAATGGACAGCTTTCTGGACAGGCACCATCTTCCAAAATTAAGTGAAGATCAGATTAATTACCTAAACAGGCCTATAACCCTTAAGGAAATTGAAGCTGTCATTGAAAACCTCCCCAAAAATAAAAGCCCTGGTCCAGATGATTTCAGTGCTGAATTCTACCAGACATTCAAAGAAGAATTACTACAGTTACTCCTCAAACTATTTCACACAGTAGAAACTGAAGGAATATTGCCAAATTCCTTTTATGAGGCCACAATCACCCTAATACCCAAGCCACTCAAAGACACAACAAAGAAGGAGAATTACAGACCAATTTCCCTCATGAATATTGATGTGAAAATCTGAACAAAATTTTGGCAAACCGTATACAACAATGTAAAAAAGATATCAACCAACATGACCAAATAGGCTTCATCCCAGTAATGCAGGGCTGGTTCAACATACGAAAAACTGTAAATGTTATCCATCATAAAACAAACTAAAGGAACAAAACCACATGATCATATCCTTAGATGCGGAAAAAGCCTTTGACAAAATCCAACACTCCTTTATTATTAAAGCCCTGGAGAGATCAGGAATAAAGGGAGAATACCTAAATATAATTAAGGCGATTTACAAGAAGCCAACAGCCAGTATCAAACTTAATGGAGAAAAACTCAAAGAAATCCCAATAAAGTCAGGAACTAGATAAGGATACCCTCTCTCCCCTTATCTATTCAATATAGTTCTCAAAGTTTTAGCTAAAGCAATAAGGGAACAAAAAGAGATTAAGGGCATACAAATTGGAAAAGAAGAAGTGAAGCTATCTCTATTTGCAGATGATATGATTATATACATAAGTGACCCACAAAATTCTTCCAAAGAAATGCTAGAGCTGATAAACATCTTCAGTAATGTAGCAGGATACAAGATAATTTCAAAGAAATCAGTAGCCCTTCTGTATGCTAAAGATAGAAGAGCTGAGAAAGAAATCAGGGAAACATTACCCTTCATATTAACTGTAAATAGTATTAAATACCTTGAAGTAACTATAACCAAAAAAGCAACAGATCTATTTGACAAAAATTTTAAATCATTGAAGAAAGAAATTGAAGAGGATATCAGAAAATGGAAAGCTCTCCCATGTTCCTGGATTGGTAGGATCAACATAGTAAAAATGGCAATTCTACCAAAGCCAATCTACAGATTCAATGCACTGCGTTTCAAAACACCAACACAATAATTTTTGGACCTTGAAAGAACAATTCACAATTTTATTTGGAATAACAGGAAAGCCAGGATTGCCAAAACAATTTTACTCAACAAAAGAACCTCAGGAGGTATCACCATCCCTGTCTTGCAGCTATACTATAGAGCTACAGTAATAAAAACAGCCTGGTACTGGCATAAAAACAGACTTGTAAACCAATGGAATAGAATTGAGGATCCAGACATTAACCCAAAAACCTATAAACACCTGATTTTTGACAAAGAGGCCCAAAACATTCAATGGAAAAAAGATAATATATTTAACAAATGGTGTTGGCATAACTGGAAGGAAGTGTGTAGAAAAATGCAAATAGATCCGAGTCTGTCACCCTGCACAAAACTCAAATCCTAGTGGATCAAAAACCTCAACTTAACCCCAAACACTTTGAACTTGATAGAAAAGAAAGTGGAAAATACACTTCTACAAATTGGCACAGGTGACCACTTCCTAAATATAACACCAGTGGCACAGGCACTAAGACCAACAATCAATAAGTGGGATCACCTAAAGCTGAGAAGCTTTTGCAAAGCCAAGGACACTGTCAATAGGAAAAAACACCAGCCTACAGAATGGGAAAAGATTTTCACCAACCCTACAATTGATAGGGGACTGAACTCTAAGGTATATAAAGAGATCAAGAATTTAGATCCCAAAAACTTGAATAACCCTATCAAAAAATGGGGTTCAGATCTAAAAATGGAATTCTCAGCAGAGGAACTATGAATGACTGAAAGGCACCTGAAAAAGTGCTCTTCATCTTTAGTCATCAGAAAAATGCAAATCAAAACAACTTTGAGATACCACCTAACACCTGTTAGATATGCTAAGATAAAAGGCACAGATGACAGTCTATGGTGGAGAGGATGTGGAGCAAGGGAAACACTCCTCCATTGTTGGTGGGATTGTAAGCTTGTTCAGCCACTTTGGAATTCAATACGGAGTTTTCTCAGAAAATTGAGAATCAATCTCCCCAAAGACCCAGCAATACCACTTCTGGGTGTATACTCTAAAGAGGCACTTTCACACTCCACAGGTAATAGCTTAACTATGTTCATAGCAGCATTATTTGTAATAGCAAGAACCTGGAAACAACCTACATGTCCCTCAACTGAAGAATGGATTAACAAACTGTGGTACATCTACACAATGGAATACTACTCAGCAGTAAGAAAAAATGATATCCTAAAATTCACAGACAAATGGATGGATTTGGAGAATATCCTCCTGAGCGAAGTCTCACAAACTCAGAGAGGTAAGCAGGGGATGTACTCACTCACTAGTGGTCTCTAAACAAACAAACCAGAAAAAAAAGCAAACATGCCCAAGCAGCAAACCACAACCTCCAAACAGCTTGGGATCAGAAACACCCTGGACTGACCCTTGAAACTTCATTCCAACTACAGGAACACCTGACTCACTCTTGAGGGAGGGGGGACAAAACTGGATTTGGCCAGGAGTGGAGACTGATCCAAGCATTATTGGGTCAGTGGGACCATAAGACTGTCTGCTCCCTGCACAGGGAGGGGATGGGGATTTTCAGAGAAGGAAAATGACCAGATGTGGTGGGAGGGGGAAGAGACCTTGAATAAGGATATACAGGGATGGAAAAAAATTCAGAGGGAAAGCTGAACACAAAGAAAATATATGTGTAGCAATCTTATTTGTATTTCCACTGTTGATAAGCCATGCTTATGATTCTTTTCCTCTGTATAGTTATTGTTAACTCTTCTGCATTTTAAATTCTTTTTACTGTTTTTTTTTGATAAATACAAAATAAAGAAGGAGGAAAAAAATGGAATTATTTTGAAGATCCAGATATTAACCACTACATCTATAAACAATAGTTTTTTGACAAAATGTTAAGAAATATTCCTCAGAAAATGCATAGTATCTTTAACAAATGGTGTTGTCACAGATGAATGGCAGGGTGTTCAAAATGCAAAGACATCCAAGACAATCTCCCTGCACAAAACTCAAACTCATGTTTGTCAAAGATGTCAAAATAAACCCCAGCATTCCTCAATTTGTTAGAACAAAGGCAATAAACCCACCATGGGATTGGCATAGGTGACCACTTCCTAAACACAACACCAATAGCTCAGACACTAAGAACAACAAATATAAGTTGTACCTGCAGAAATTTAGAAGCTTCTGTAAGAGCAAGGACACAGTCAATAAGACAAAATGACACCCTACAGAATGGGAAAAAATTTTAACCACCAAACTAGTGACAGAGAATTCATCTATAAAATAAAGAACTCAAGAATCTAGACCTCCAAATCCTAAAATGTGCATTTAAAACTAGGGTTAAGAGCTAAAACAGGAAAGTCTCAGAAGAAGAACAGCAAATCCTGGAAAGGATCTGCAAAAAGTTCTCAACTTCTTGAGCAATTAGAGAAAAGCAAATCAAAACAACATTAGGCTATCACCTTAACATGTGTAAGAATGGGTAAGTTTAAAAATACAGAGGACAGTCTATGCAGGAGACAATGTGGAGTGATGGGATGGAAGTGTTGAAGGAAGTGTAGACTTGTTTATGCTCTCTGGAATACAATATATGTGTTTCTCAAAAAAACTGTGAGTCAATTAATCAAGGATTTAGCAATATCTCTCTTAAGCATAAACCATATGTAACACATTTGCTACCCAAATATTTCAGCTCAACTATGTTTATAGCAACATTGTTTGTAATAGTAAGAACCTGGAAACAACTAAGTGCCCCTCAACTGAAGAATGGATCATAACTCTGGTACATGTACACAATGTTGTTCTACTCAGCATTCAGAAAAAAATCATATCCTAAACTTCATAGGTAAATGGATAAAATTGGAGAATATATTCCAGAGCCATACATCACAAACACAGGAATATAAGCAAGAGATGTTTTCATTGGTTATTTAACTTTAAATAAAAAACAAAGAATTTCCAAGCTGCAAATCACTTCCACTGAACAGCTCTGATTATGAAAAACTTTGAGTTTGAGTTTTGTGCAGAATAATAGGCTTGGATCTATTTGCATTTCTCAATATATAGCCATCATTTATGCAATCACAATTTGTTGAGGATACTATCTTTTTTCCATTAAATATTATGAGTCTATATGTCAAAACTCAATTGTTCATAGCCCTTTGTGTTGATGCTTAGATCATTAAATAAACTCCATTGATCCCCAAGACTGTATTCATGCCAGTACCACACTGTTTTTCTTACTGAAGCTCTACTGTATAACATGAAGTCTGAGATGGTAATGCCTTGTAAGGTTATTTTCTGTGTATGTGTGTGTGTGTGTGTGTGTGTGTGTGTAAGCAAAATTATTTGACAGTTCTTGGTTAGAGCTCTAGTAGTGTTTCTTTTACATATGTAGGTGCCCTTATATTAGGTGCATAAATATTCAGGATTGAAATTTCATCTCACTTGATTGATTTTTCCAAAGAAAAATAGTAATTTACATCCTGATATCTTTTGATTGACTTAAGTTTGAAATCTTCTTTGTTAGATGTTAGGATCACAATACAAGCTTGGTTTTTTGGAAGTATTTGTATGAAAAGACTGATATGAAATTTTTACTCTGACCTTATGTTTTTCTTTAGAGTAGAGGTGTGACATGAATGCAGCAGAAGTTTGTTTTTGTTATTTTATCCATCTTGTTAGGGTGTTTCTTTATAGAAGTGAATTAAATTATTTTATACAGAGGGATATTAATGACCACTGAATGTTATGACCTGTAATTTTTGGTGACAGTTTGTGTGTATTTTCTTTCCAAGCAATTTTATTCTGTGGGATTATGAATTGTTTGAGGTTTCATGCATGTATATCCTTTTCTTAGTTTGTAGTTTTCCCTGTAGTGATTTATGAATGTTTATTTGTGTTTAGTAATTTTTTAAAGCTCTGATTTTCATGAAATATCATGCTTACTCCACTGAGAATGACTAGTAGTTTTGCTGGGTATGGATATCTGGGTTGGCAGCCATATCTTATCTGTGTCTGATAACTTCTGTCCTGGATCTTTTTACTTTAACTTTTTCTAATTAATAGTCTGGCATTATTGTGATGGATCTGCTTTTATAGGTATATTGGGCCTTTTCCTTGTAGATGTTAATTTTTTTTATTTTTTGCTATGTTTGTGGCTTGATTATTATATCATGTGCAGATTTTTTGTAGGGTCTAGCATATTTAGTGTTCTGTTAGCTTCTTCTATCATTATGGGCATATTCTACTTTAGGTTGTGGAAGTTTTCTTTCATGATTTTATTGAACACATTTATCTGTTTTTTGAGCTGGTATTCTTTTCCTTCTCTATGATTATTATTCTCAGGTTTGCTCTTTTCATGTGCCCCAATTACCTTGAACATTTTGTGTTATGTCTTATATGATATTAGTGTATTCTTTCAGAGATTTGTCTATTTCCACTATTTAATCTTCCTGTCCAGTATTCTCTCTTCCATCTCTTAGATTCTGTTGCTCATGCTTATATCTGTACTGCAAATTTATTTCTACAGATTCTCTTTCATCCCTTGACTGTTTGTGTGCCTTCTATATTATTTCAATTTTAATTTTAATTTCTGAAATCAATCTTGTATTTGTTGCATTTTGCCGTTTTTGGGTTTCATCAAGTACTTTTTCATTTTTCCAATTTTTTCTTCAATTCCTTTAAGGGATTTTTCATGTCCTCTTTTGATACTTCTATAACCTTCATAAAGTTTTGTTGTTTTTTTTTTTTTACTGTTTTCTCCTTCAGATTTCACTTCAATGCTCTCTTCAGGTCTTGGTGTTTAAAAGCATCATTGTCTTCCGGTGGTGCCTTATAGTTGCTTAAATGGTTTTATGTATCTTTTACTTATACCTGCCCATTGCTTCTTTGGTTTCACTCATTGTCATGTCTTAGTGCAATTTTAGTCAGTTGTGACTACAGGAGATATGTGTCTTTTTTCTGCTCTTGACAGGTAGTTTGCATGATTTCTTACTCTAACCAGGCCACAGGACCCTGCTGTCTGTAGCCACCTCACTACCACTACACCCTGTAAACCATGGGTTCATGTTGTTAACAAAGATATCCTATCTCTGTGATAATGTAGAATGCCTTGGAATTGGAATCTGGTAATCTGTGATGTAACTTTCAGGATTGTTGTGGAAGAATCTTCCAACACTTTGTGTAGGGCATGCCTTGTCATGTGGTCAAATCAAGGACTGTGTCTCTGGCCACATGGGTGAGGTTCTTGGGAGTACCAGAGACTGTAACCTGCTCACCTCCAACTCCATTTTGGACCTGTGATCCTTTCTGTCTGAAGCTGTGTGACGCCCATTGTGCCCTAGACACCTTGGGCTCTTCATTTTGTATACATATTTCAACATATATTAAATTGTTTATATGATTGTCATGTATAAATAGAGTGTTTGTCCCAAAATTTAATATTTTTTGGTGTAGATAGTCTTT
>PVIH01022795.1:0-26332 GCA_004025045.1 Sigmodon hispidus | reverse complement strand
AACCCAATAACCCAATATTGCTTAGTTGAGTCTCTACTCCTGGCAGATCCAGTTTTGTCCCCCCTCCCTCAAGAGTCAGTCAGGTGTTCCACTAGGTGGAGTGGGATCCGAAGAGTCAGTCCAGGATGTTTCTGATCCCAAGCTGTTCAGTGGTTGTGGTTTGCAGCTTGGGCATGCTTGGTTTTTACCTTGTTTGTTTAAAAAAAAAAGAAAAGAAAAAAAAATGATATCCTAAAATTTGCAGGCAAATGGATGGACTTGGAGAATATCCTCCTGAGCGAGGTATCACAAACTCAGAAAGATAAGCAGACGATGTTTATAATTTTTATTTTAAAATATTTTTAAATTTAAAAAAAGATAAGAATGTAAAATTACTTGTTTGTACTTTTCTCCTCAGTAGTAGTGTTATTTTGGACTAAGAATTATTTTGTTTACATGTACAAGCTAACATTAAAAAATATTTTCTTTGTAGGTTGTTTATATAAACATGTATGGCCAATATATGATAGATAATGTTACATGAAATCAGCCCTAGATTAATAAGTAGGAGAAAACAACCAGTTCTTTCCTTGATGGTCAGTATTTAAAATAGTGAGATAATGTCACAAACTATCTGTAGTAGTAAGTTATTTTCCACTTTTGAGATTGTTGACAAAGGGTTTAGTTAAAAATATAGAGGCAGAGGTATGGCATGATTCCAATATTAATGGTAGAACTATTGGTAGCACTGTTATTTTTAAAGAGCTATGTCAGAATGTAGTATTTCATAGAGCATCTTGCACTGTTTGCCTATTCATTTCTCATATATCTTATGTAATTAATATGTTTATTTTCTTTTTTAAACTAAAAACAGCCTTTACATAATTGAGGCTGGCTAAAAGATTTGTGTAACTTCAGACCTTATGTTTTGAAATATATTATAGAGTGTACACAAACATGACTATGATGATTCCAGAGATTTTTACTCTAGCTTTGCATACTTAAGAACAACTCTTTCTGCCATATGAATAAATATTTCCCTTTGGCACTTCTTTCCTTGAACTGTATTCATAGCTTCTTTGATGTTTCCAACATGGCTTGTGATATGCTACATTTAATTAACTAAAGCTCATTTTAATAATTGCTCCATTTTCATCTTCTTGAATCTTGAGTGACACATCTGTTCCCTTGATAAGAATAAGTTTAGAAAGCTGCCTACATTGACAGCAACATTTGCTTGCATTCATGTTTTAAAATCTTATCAGTGTCCGTTTCTCAAAATATCAGAGCTCTATCTTTCATAGTGAACATTCGCACTTTAGATATAGAAATGAACCTTAGGCCTTAGGAACATTGTATAACTTAGGTGCGAAATAGTAACAGTGTTAAGTATTAGTTAAAAAAATAACCCCACATTTTCAAACATTTTATTTGAATGTATCCAGGGTTTTGTAACAAACCACTAATGGACATTTTCAAAGTTTGATCACTTCTTTGGGGCATTTTTGTATAGTAGCTAATGTCTACACATTCAACTTGGCCTATTATCTTTGAGTATGTAGAAAGGTACAGATCTATTATTCTAAATTGATTATCTATGATATACACGGGAGAATATTTAAAGCAAAATGAGTTGGTACACTCATACTGCTGACAATAGGAATACGGAAATGATTATAAATTGTTATTACTAACAGGGCTTCTCAGCTAATGTAACACTACCTGAAACCTACTTTTTTATTTTTTGTTTTTCAAGACAGGGTGTTTCACTGTGTAGCTCTGGTTATCCTGGAATTCACTCTGTACAACAGGCTCCCTCTAGCTCAAAGAGATAGATCTTCCTGCCAGTGCCTCCTGAGTACTGGGATTAAAGTCATTTATAACTATGATCTGGCTATTTCTTAGGCATTGAACCTTAAAATTATTGTCTCTATCATAAGTAGGATGATAAAAGCACTGAAAGGTTTGAAATTAGTAGATAGGACAATCTTTATGTTTTTAACTGAATAAATTTCAAAGTTGATTGATCATAGTTCTCTTGCCCCATCTCTCTTGCTTCCTCTTATTAATTCACTTTTCCTTTCCCCTTAGCAGAAATTTTAACTTTTAAATCAATTGAAACTAACATAATTATAGTGGGATTATGTTACATTGTAAATAATTGTCATGCCTACTTGTTTAATAAAAATGCTGATCGGATGAAGGCAGACAGGAAGTGTGGCCAGGGATACCAGACTAAGAAAACTCTCAGAACAGGAAGAGGAGAGCAGAGATGCCAAAGAGATGCCAGAGAGACCAGCAGAGAAGTCAGCAGATACAGAGGACTACTATGCTGCCGAGAGTAAAAGTACCAAGCAGCATACTCAACAAGATAAGAATCATAGGTTAGATTAAGAATTAAGAGTTAGCATGTCATGTATGTGCCTGGGTCCCAGGTCAATCAGCAAGCAGAGTGTAATTAATATAAGCATCTGTGTTTTTCTGTGGAACTGTGGGACTGGGGGTTAAAACCTCAGGGCTAGATCAGAAAAGTTAAAAAGGCAGGGCCAGAAACCTTATATGAATTATAATCATGCATACTATGTTCTGATTCATTAACCTCTCCCATTGCCTTGTTTCTCCTCTCTTGTTGACTTTCTTCCTTTGTCTCCTCCATTGTTCCTTTCTGTTATTATATGTCAAGCATCCTAGTACTCTCACTTTCCTGCACTTGCTTATTCCCCTATTAAAATCACTTCTTTCCCATGTTTTCCTCTTTGGTTTTAAGGCACATGTATATATACACACTCAAATTTAACTTTAAAACTAGGTTCTTTATATGAGAAGAAATATGTAATATTTTTCATTCTGAGTTTGTCTAATTTCTCTTTAGCATAATTTAAAGATTTTTAATGATATGTATTTTTATGAAAAAATAAAATGTTGGTAACTATGGTATGTTATGCTGTGAAACAAAAATTTAAAACATTAAAACATGGAATTATTTATTTCCTTAGCATGAGATCTGTAGAAACAAAATAACCAACACCTGTATAGGACTTAGAAAATTTATAGGGTAGGTAATATCCATTAGTTATAGAATATTTTTATGGAGTAATCTGCTTTTCAACTTTTCTAAAAGGATAATCATATTTAAAGTTAACTATTCTCTTGTGAAAATGTTAAGGCAGTCCAAAATAGTATTAATATGACAAGAGCTAACTAAAATGTTCTGTTTCAATTATCATGAATTATATTTGTGATAATCCAGAAATTTTCAATCAAATTTTTTAATCAATTTTAATTCCTTAACACTATTCTTCCATATAAAAGAAACTGTTATAATTTCCAAATTGAGGTTATACAGCTTTTAGCTATACTAGGCAGATGACATAGGCAATGTAAAGGAAGAGAAAAGAAATTTAGTGTTATCTTCCAACATCAGACCTGGTCAGTGGACTACCAACTAGTCTCCCCTAGAGGCCCCCCCGCCACTACAGAATGTTGTCAATTCTGCTCTGCCACATCTAGCTGCCTCAAGAAGCAGGGTATTTGCACTATTTTAAATATTTCTGTTCAGTCAGAAGTTTTCTCATCAATACTTTAAATGTTCAGATGAAAGTATCTAAACAGAAGGTGTAGATGATTCCTTTCAATTTTGTTTTTATTCAGAAAAACTATTAACATAAATAGACTGTTTTCTCAACCAACTGTTGTAAGAAAAACATTTTCTATTTTCAAATCCTTAGTGTGGTGGGATTATGTTGTTACATTGTAATTAATTGTCCTGTCTACTGGTTTAATAAAAATGCTGATAGTACAAAGGCATACAGGGAGTGTGGGCGGAGCTACCAGACTAAGAAAACTCCAGGAACAGGAAGAATAGGGCAGAGATGCCTGTAGAAGCAGAAGAAAGAAGATGAAATGCTGCTAAGAAAAGGTATTGAGCTTCATGGCTGAACAAAATAACAATTATGGATTAAGATGAGGGAGTTAGCATGTTATATGCCTGGGCTCTAGGCCCAACAGCATAAAATTTATGTAAGCATCTGTGTGGTTTTGCAATTCTGTGGAACAATGGGTCAGAAACTCAGGGCTAGGCCCAAAAGTCAGGGTCAGAAACATCATACAACACTTTAAAAATAAGGTGATACCATAATTTACAGTTTTCAAGTATAGCATTAGAACCTGATATCATAGTTTGTTTTTTGTGTTAGTGTTGCTCATGATTGTGTAAATCAATAATAAATTATCATGAAATAGCAATTCTATCATATCAGCAGGCATCTCCTCAAGGTCATTTTAAATGATTTATGACTGAGAAAATTAGTATAGATTTTATGATTTGTTTGGATGAATTTTGTGTACAAAGGCCAAGAATTTTTCAGGCTTTTTAAGGTACTCATTGTTTTTCTGTACAAGTAATTCTATTCCATAAAAATAATTTGCAGAGAAAGCAAGAATTGCAATGATAAATCTTTTATTTCTCATAGCCATTTCTTTGACTATAAATTTCTTCAACATATGTTAACTTTCTAATTAGTACTGAGCATAACATTAGGTAAATTATGTAGAAATCTAAAGAGAGCACAAAACCTTAAGTGATAAGTGAATGAAAAATCTATTATAGAAAAATTGAAACATTTTAGGCACTATAAGAGGACATATACTGTAAAACAGAGTTAAAAAAAAAACAATGATTTTTTTACATACTGAAGATCAATCCAAAAGTCAAAAATCAAGAGAGTGATTGGATAAAATCTTTTGGAACAGCATAGAACAAAGACTCTTTTTTATCATGCACAAATATTTTGCTATGTATTGCTGTGATAAAACATTGACTAAACCTAACTTAGAGAGAATGGCTGGAGAGTTGGCTCAATAGTCAGGAATACGGGCTTCACTAAAAAAGATCTCAGGTTTGATTCACATTACCCATATGGTAGCTCACAACCATCTCTAACTCTAGTTGGAGAGAATATGATGCCATATGCAGACTTCCACAGGCACTACACACATGTGATACACATAACACACACACACACACACACATGCAACAAAATAAAGTAAATTAAAATAAAAAAATTGGAGAGTAAAAGGTTTATTTAGTTTATAAATTGTGATCACATACTATCTGTGAGGAAATTCAAGAAAAAACTCAATAAAAGAGGAAGCAGGAATTATAAAGTTACCTAGATGTGAACCCTGCAATATGCAAGGCAGAGTGAGAGTCAGTCATCTTTAGACAGCGAGGATCCCAGGTCCAGTGGAGTGGGAGGTGAGTGTGTTCCAGCCCCTGGGTCTCCCGAGGACGTAGTCTAAGAGTCCAGAGACACAGTGCCAGAATTGATCACATGGCCAGGCCTGCCCTAGACCAGGGCTGGGGGAAGCCTTTCCCAGCAATCCTGGGTGACACATAAGAGATGGCAGGACCCCAACTTCAAGGCAGGCTGAAAGGCACTTGAAAAACTGCTCAATATGTTTAGCCATCAGAGAAATGCAAATAAAAACAACTTTCAGATACACCTTACACCTGTCAGATTGGCTAAGATAAAAGACACAGATGACAGCCTGTGCAGGAGAGGTTGCAGAGCATGGGGAACACTCCTCCATTGGTGGTGGGAGTGTAAACTTGTTCAGCCACTCTGGAATGGAGTATGGAGGTTTCTCAGAAAACTGGGAATCAATTTTCCTAAAGATCCAGCAATACACTAATGGGTATACACACTAAACATGCACAATCACACTTCAAAGGCATTAGCTTAACTATGTTCATAACAATATTATTTGTAATAGGAAGAACCTGGAAACAACTTAGATGTCCCTCAACTGAAGAATGGATTAAGGAACTGTGGTACCAGTCCCACTCCAATGGCATTAGCTCAACTATGTTCAAAGCAGCTTTATTTGTTTGTTTGTTTTCTTTTTATTTTATTTTATTATTATGAACAAAGAAGTCACACTTTCTATCCTTGTATGTCCTTATTCAAGGTACCTTCCCCCTTCCACCACATCAGGTCATTCTTTCTTCTCCACAACTCCCCATCCCCTCCCTGGGCAGGCAGTAGGCAGTCCCAAGGTCCCACTCTCCCAATATTGCTTAATTCAGCCACCATTCCTAGCAGATCCAGTTTTCTCCCCGAAACCTCAAGACTGAGTCAGGTGTTCCTCTAGGGAGTGTGGGATCCAAGGAGTCAGTCCAAGGTGTTTTTGATCCCATGCTGTTCAGTGGTTGTGGTTTGCAGCTTGGGTATGCTTTGCTTTTTTCTTGTTTGTTTGTTTGTTTGTTTAGAGTACAATAATGAGTGAGTACATCCCCTGCTTATCTTTCTGAGTTTGTGATACCTCGCTCAGGAGGATATTCTCGAAATCCATCCATTTGCCTGCAAATTTTAGGATATCATATCATTTTTTCCTGCTGCTGAGTAGTACTCCATTGTGTAGATGTACCACAGTTTGTTAATCCATTCTTCAGTTGACAGGCATCTAGTTTGTTCCCAGGTTCTTGCCACTACAAATAATGCTGCTATGAACATAGTTGAGATAATGCCTTTGAAGTGTGACTGTGCATCTTTAGGGTATACACCCAGAAGTGGTATTGCTGGATCCTTGGGGAGATTGATTCTCAATTTTCTGAGAAACCGCCATACTGCAATAGCAGCATTATTTGTAATAGCAAGAACCTGGAAACAACCTAGATGCCCCTCAACCAAAGAATGGAATAACAAACTGTGGTACATCTACACAATGGAGTACTACTCAGCAGCAAGAAAAAATGATACCCGAAAATTTGCAGGCAAATGGATGGATTTGGAAATTATCCTCCAGAGCAAGATATCACAAACCCAGAAAGATAAGCAGGGGATATACTCACTCATTAGTGGACTTTAAACAAAAAGCTAAGGATGAAAACTTGTCCTAACTGCAAGGCACAACCACTGTACAGCTTGGGTCTGAAACACCTTGGACCAGCACCTTGGAGCCCATTCCCTCCAGAAGAACACCTGACCCAGTCTTGATGTTGGGATGAGGAAAGTGGATCTGTCTGGAGAGGGTGCTGAACTAAGCCACCTTGGGTCCTTGGGACCTTGGAACTTCCTGCCCTTGCTGGGGAGGAGATAAAGTGATGGGGAGAAGAATGAGTGACTGGGAGGGGTGGGAGGGGGAAGCGAGTCTGAACAAGGGGATACATGGATAAAAATATGACTTCATTCATAATTTAAAAAAATTCAATGAATCATAAAGTTGGTTCTTTGAGAAAGTCAATAAGGTTGACAAACCCTTATTCAAACTAACCAAAAGACACACACACACACACATACACACACACACACACACAGAGTATTCAAATGAACAGAATCAGAAATGAAAAGGGAGATGTAACAACAGACACACAGGAAATCCAGAGAATCATCAGGTCACACTTTAAAAATCTAAATTCTATTAAAATGGAAAACTTAAAAGAAATGCACAGCTTTCTGGATAGGTATCGTCTACCAAAATTAAATCAAGAACAGATTAAACATCTAAACAGACCTATAACATCAAAGGAAATTGAAGCTGTTATTAAGTCTCCCAAATTAAAAAAAAAAAAAGCCCAGGACAAGACGATTTTACTGCAGAATTCTACCAGACATTCAAAGAAGAACTGGGGGGGGGGGTCTGTGGTCATGTCTGCCTTTTCATTTCTGATTTTGTTGATTTAGATACTCTCTTTCTGCTTTTTGGTTAGTGTTCATAAGGGTTTATCTATCTTGTTGATGTTCTCAAAGAACCAACTCTTTGATTCATTGATCTTTTTTGTATTGTGCTTTTTGTTTTAATTGTGTTGATTTCAGCTCTAAGTTTAATTATTTCCTGCCATCTATTCCTTCTAGGTGAGTTTGCTTCTAATTGATTTAAGACTTTCAGCTGTGCTTATAGTTCTCCTACATTGAATTTCTCTAGTCTTTTTATGTAAGCATCTAGTCCTATGAATTTCCTCTTAAGACTGCTTTCATTGTATCCCATAATTTTGTGGATGTTGTGAATTCATTTTCATTAAACTCATGGAAGTTTTTGATTTATTTCTTTCTTAATTTATTCCTTGACCTAGAGGTGGTTCAGTGAAGTGATGTTTAGTTTCCATGAGTTGGTAGGCTTTCTGTGATTCTTGATGTTGTTGAACTCTAACTTTAGACCATGGTGATCTGATATGGTACAAAGAGTTATACCCATGTTTTTGGACCTGTTGATATTTGCTTTATGATCTAGTATGTGGTCAGTTTTAGAGAAAGTTCCATGGGATGCTGAGAAATATGTATATTCCTTTCTTTATGGGTGAAGGGTTTGGTATATATCTACTAAGACCATTTGAGTCATAACTTCTGCTAGATGTCTTATTTCTCTGCTGAGTTTCTTTCTGGTTGACCTATCCAAGGGTGAAATTGGGGTACTGAGTTCTCCCACTATTAATGTGTCAGGTTTGGCATGAGGTTTAGGCTTTAGTAGTGTTTCTTTTAAATATATAGGTACCCTTGTTTAGGGGCATACATATTCAGGATTAAAATTTCATCTTGGTGAATTTTTCCCGAGATGAATAAGTAGTGACCTTCTTGTTCTCTTTTTATTGATTTTAGTTTAAAGTCTAATTTATTAAATATTAGAATAGCTACACCAGCTTGTTTCTTAGGACAATTTGATTGGAAAGCCTTTTCACAATCCTTTACTCTGAGCCTGTGTCTGTCTTTAAAGTTGAGGTATGTTTCTTGTATGCAGCAGAAGGATGGTTTCTAATTTTGCATCCATCATGCTAGGATGTGTCTTTTCATAGGTAAATTGAGTTCATTAAGGGATATTCATGACCAGTGATCAATGATTTTTGTCATTTTTGGTAGTAGCTTTGCAGGTGTTCCTTCTAGGGGTTATCAATTGTTTGTGGTTACATGGGTGTTTCTGGTTTCCATAGGATGGAGATTTCTCTCTAGGGCATTTTGTAGGGCCTGGTCTGTGTTTAGGTATTGTTTAAATCTGGTTATGTCAGGAAATATATTGTTACTCCATTTATGTTGATTAATAGTTTTGTTTGGTACAGTAGTCCAGGTTGGCATCCATGTACTTTTAGTGTGTGTGTAATGTCGGACCAGGACCTTCTTGCTTTTATTTTTTCCATTGTATAGTCAAATGTTATTCTGATGGGTTTGCCTTTATAGGTGATTTGGCCTAATTCCTTTGCAGCTTGTAGTATTTTTTCTTTCTTTTCTAGGTTTAGTGGCTTGATTATTATATGGCAGGCAGGCTTTTTATGCTGATCTAGTCTATTTGGTGTTCTGTAGGCTTCCTGTATCTTTATAGGCATTTCCTTCTTTAAGTTGGGGAAGTTTTTTCTATGATCTTGTTTAATATATTTTCTGTGCCTTTGAGATGATATTCTTCCCCTATCTATTCCAACTATTCTTGGGTTTGACCTTTTCATGGTGTCTGAAATTTCCTAGACATTTTGTGTTATGACTTATTTGGGTTTAGTGTTTCCTTTAACTGATATGTCTATTACCACTATTGAGTCTTCCACTTCAGAGATTTTCTCTTCCATCTCTTGGATTCTGTTGGTTATGCTTGAATCTGTTCTTCCAGGTCTTTTTTTTTCAAATTTTCTATTTCTAGCTTTGCTTCGGTTTGTGCCTTCTTTATTGCTTTTATTTCAGTTTTTAATTCTGGGTAAATTTCTTTCACCTGTTTGTTTTCTTTTTGTTGGTTTTCTTTATTTTCTTTCAGGGCTTTGTTTATTTCTTCTAATTTTCTGTTTGTATTTTATATTCCTTTAAGGGAGTTTTTATATGTTCTTTTAAGGCTTCTAATAGTTCCATAAAGTTGTTTTTAAGGTCATTTTCTTCTGTTCTCTTTTCATTTTTATGTTCAGGTGTTAAAGCTATGGAACCACTGTTTTCTTCTGGTGGTGTCTTGTTGACCTTTGTATTTTTGCATATATTCTTGTACTGCCATCTGACCATTGTTTCTACAATTCCCTCTTTATTAGTTCTTGGTCAGCTCTTAGGGATTTGTTGGTTTGAGGGCTCTTAATCATCTGTGTTCAGAGGGTTGGCTGCTCTCATGAGGTTGCAGTGCTATGATGCCAGTCATTACCACTTCACCTATCACTTCTCAGCTTTCTTCATCTGTAGCTGAGCCTAACCTGGCTTGGGGAGCTTTAGATTTAGATTTTAGATGTTTCATGTATTTTAGAGAAGGGAGAAGTTTTACTACTGTATGTTTTTTAAGCTATCCTAGATGTTTTGCTCTTTTAGATAAAGTTTGATATTGATTTTCAAAAAACAATAAAAAAGAAATGTAAAAAAAGAAATTATGGGAAATATATATAATTTATATATATACATATATATATGTATATATATATATATATATATATATATATATATATATATAAAGCAACCTACTGGCTTGCTCAGCTTTCCTTCTTTTGTAGCCTATGTCCACATGCCCAAGTGTGGCAACTCGTACACTAGACTAAGTTCTCCCATATCAATTAAAAGTCAAGAAAAAGACACACATGTATGCCTATAAATGAGCATGATAGAGTTCTCTCTTCCCAGATGACTCTAGGTTCATGTTAAGTTGACAAAGAAATTTATTAGTATAATTAACCTCCCAATTTTATTTAAGTGTTACCAACTAAATATGTTAAAGCTATGTTCTTATTTATTTATTTATTTATTTATTTATTTATTTATTTGGTGATTTTACATCATGCACCCCCATCAAACTCAATTATCAGTCCTCTCAGGTTCATACTCACTCTTATGATTTCCCCATATACAAAAAATCCCATTCATGCTTCTCAGTTACTTACTGTAGCACAATTAACTCCCTGTGGCCAGCCCCTTAGAAAAATGAGTCCTTTCTCACCCACACCCATGCCAGAGGCCATCAATGCAAAAGTGAAGAAGCACTGTGTCAATTAGCTATGTTCTAGCCTTGAGCTCTTGTTTTTAATTTTTAAAAATACTTATTTGTTTTTACGTGAATTGGTTTTTTGCCTGTATATATGGCTGTGTTATGGTGGCAGATCTTGGAATTACAATTGTTAATTGCCATGTGGATGCTGGGAATCAAACACAGGTCCTCTGAGAGAACAGTCAGTGCTCTTAACCGCTGAGCCATCACTCCAGTCCAGCCTTGATCTCTTGTATACAATGACATCTTTTTTTTAAGTCCACTAATAAATGCTGAAATTTTAATCAAAATGAATCACTTAGTTTTGCAAATACCTTGAAACACTTAGTCCATAATTGCTAACAAAATAAAATTTTGTCTTATCAACATGAGGATTGGTGTAGAATAATACCATTTTAAATGTCTCAGATGTACGCAGATTTTACAAGAATGGAAATTAATATTATATTCAATACAAATGCAAAAAAGAAATCCAGAGCTCTCAGAACCAATTTGGACCATCTAAATTTAAATTGGATTAAGAAATTATTATAGAATTAATGATGTGCATCTTTAGTTTTGTCTATGAAGATATTTCCAGTAATAACTAAGAAGGAACATCTTGCTGAATGTATGCAACACCAATGGATAAGGTTCTGGACTGATTGAAAGAGCTATGTAGGCACTGACATTTTCATTTCTAGGTTCTTATTCTACTGAGATTTTAAAAGACAAGAAGCCACAGCCATTTGCTTTAGGATGTAGAACAGTCTGAAATTATCCATTTCTTGTCATACTAGACTGAATCCTCTCAAACTGTGGGCCAAACTATACCTGTCCTCCATTAACTTTCTTTTGCTAGGGATTTTGTCACATCAGTGAGGAGATTAACCAGTATAACAGCTTCCTTAACTTTTCATTCTCCATCTGTACACACAATTACATGCAAAAAGAGAAGTTTATTCACACTGAAATACACATTCCCCAAATGTGTTTCTAATACATTTAGGAAGAAGTGTGAATTTATAAACACTGATGGTAATATATAACAAAACCATTAAAATTTCTCATTTTCTAGGTAAGAAAGACACCACAATTAAAAATGTATGTGCATTTTTTGGTTGCCACCTTATTAAAAATAAAATATTACATAAGATTAATAAGGACACCCAGATTATTTGAGTCATATGGAACTCTGTATTATGGAAATAAATGCTTTATTATAAATTACTGAACTAAATGTGCTTTGTGTGTACATATGATTATTGAATTCTGGATTCATTGCACATTATTTGGCTCAGTCATCATTACAAGCAACTATGGAAGGAACCCTGTAGAATTCAGAGTGAATGGGAAATATTTGGATGTAAAATGGTAAAATTAGATATTTTAGCCACAGAAAAATAAGTATATTCCTCACAAATTACAGACAGTCCACATTTCAGATTAAACAATGCAAAAAAACGAGTAATCATACAGGAAATTGGAAAAGAATATTTGAGAAGAAAGATGAGGTCCTTTGAATAGATTTTTTTTGGGGGATTGGTGCAGGTAAGAAATGGTAAGAAATAGGCTTTGAGTTTTTGGAGCTAAGCTAATTAGTTTTAAATAACATCATAAATAGTGAGAATGTCATTTTGCCAGTCTTTATAATCTTTCTTGATTAAAAATGATTGTCACTGGCATTCAAAATGAATGTCTTTGCAAAATAGAGCATAACAAAATAGCTTTGCTCAGTCAGTTGAAGATTCCTCAGGCCCTTTGGATAAAAGATAGTGTGTTTTATTTAAGATTCTGAAACTGGGAGAATAATGTGGATTAGATACAGAATTTAACAATATTCATGAAGATCAGAGAAAAATAAAATTCCCCAACTAACCAGAACATCCACATTTTTAATAACTAAAAATTCCACAGAAAGAACCAAATCACGGGCTTTATGCCTGTGTCAAGATACTACAGTTAGATTCCCACAATGATATTGTCATGTACTTGGGATTATTCCTGTTAAAATTAGAATGACAATCATAATGAAAATCATAGTAGAGACAAGGTTAAGAGAAGAGAGAGTGACTGAGAGGGGTGGGAGGTGGAAAGGAGTTTGAACAAGGGGATACATGGATAAAAAGTAAGACTTTATTCATAATAATAAAAAAAAGAATATCTTTGAAGAAAACAGTTTGGAGGCAAAAGATCATGACTAAATGCAGTAAGGATAAAGCAGAAAGATATAATGCTTCTCAGTTTTACATTTGTGTTTTCATAAATGCACTCTCAAATTTGAGTATCACTAACAAACATTTGATCTGAAATTTTCTAGCATAAACAGTATTTGGTCTGGAAATAGAACTAGTAAGTTAAAATGTGTTTGATGAGATCCAACAACTCATGGCTAGAGCATGCCATGCCATCTATAATCCTTCCTCTGATATTTGGGTATGTATTCATAGACTCTGATACAAGCTAGTGTGTAGGCCCCTTCTTGCTCTAGTATTATGTTTTATATTACTCTTTTCTATTCTACATTTTACTAAAAGAAATAACGCATTTTCTGTATAATCCCTTTAATTTTCAATCTCAGTTCAATCAAAACTAATAATACTGTTGTTTTAAAAGATAATCCAGAAGAGTTAACAATAACTATACAGAGGATAAGATTCTTTTTACTGTTTTTTTTGATAAATACAAAATAAAGAAGGAAAAAAAAAAAGATAATCCAATTGACATATAGCACAGATCAGGATGTGTGTTGCTAACATTTTAGTATTTTTGTACTGATGATTTTTATCCTGTATTTGCTCTGCAAAACTTGTCTGTTTTGTTTTAAGAACTTCATATGTATAAGAACAGGACTTCTTCTATAATCAAATGAATGACCACATTAAGTGTCATTATAAGACCTATATTCAACAATAAATAGAGGCAGAAGCAGAGATCCATAGCTAAGCGTCAGGTTGGACTCCTGATCCAGAGAAAGAGAGAAAGAGGAGAGTCTATCTGAGCAAAGGGATAGGGATTATGAGGAGAAGTCCCACAGAGATGGCTGGGTGGAACTCTGAAGAGCTCATAGAATCCAAAACAGCCACTGGGGAACCATCAGAAAAAGAAACTAAACCCTCCAAATGTAGATGACTATTGATTGGCATGGACAGTATGTGGAACCTCTTGGAGTAGGATCAGACTATGTTCCTGTGTATGAACTGGCACCTTGGAGACCATTCGATACAAAGGAACACTCAACCAATCCTAATACTGAGATGAGGAAATTGGACCTACCTCAAATGTATACACTAGACTCAACTGACCCACCTTGGGACTCTTTGCGCTCCTTGGGAAAAGGATGTGGATATGGCGTATTGGGAGCCTGAGGGAAGACTGGGATGGGTTGGGAGGAGGGAAGCAAGGACTATCAGAGGGATACAAGAAAGAAACCATTTTAAATAAAAAATGAAATTATTAAAAATTCATGACTGGAGTCTAATCTACAAAAAAGAACTTCATATGTGTGTTTAATGAAATATGATCACATCTATGATTTGTATGTACCATAACATAGACCTCTCAATATTTTATCATCAGTTTTTTGTATTTTTTTTTCACTTCTAAGCCCAGTGAGTGATGCTCATTTGTGGATAGATATGGAGCTATCAACTTGAACATAAGAAATCTATCAAAGTCACAGCCTCATTAAAGAATAATTCTCTCTTCTACAGAAACTATGCATTGCTAACATGTATCCAGTATGGAGTGATGCCTTGAGATCATCTACCCTATTTTCTGCCAGGATTTCGACTGATTAATCTTGTATTGCTTGTTTACAGATAATCGCATTTGTTGAGTTCATGAATGTAGTATTATATTGTGTGCAGAAGACAGAAGTTTATGTCATCCTCACTCATCATTTATCTCTAAAATTCTTTCCTGCTTCATCTTTCAAGATATTCAGAGACTTGAGAGTGGAGAACAGTTAATGTAACTGTGCTGTTTAGGTCTGAGCACTTAATCACTCATACTAGTGTTTTTTCCTGTTATGTATCTCTCTGGATTTTGCTGTCCCCTGATTAAAGAAGCATCTCTGGCAAAGGTTGAAAGTAGTCCAAGACTATGGGTAGGGACTGAGAATTAATAATATGAAATGACTACTTTGCTAAAAGTTATTATCTACAGATTCAATGAAATCTTAATAGAAAATCCCAACAGTATTTTTCACAGGCACAGAAAAAAAAAACACAAAGAAATTTATGGAGAGTCACAAATGACCAAGAATAACTAAAGTGACCTTGAAGAAATCAGACTTGATTTCAAACAATACTGCTGAGCCACACCAATAAAAACAGCAGATCACTGGCACATCATCAAACACATAGCTTCTTAGAAGACAATTGAATAACTGAGTACCAGTATTGCAAAAAATTATCTGGTTTTTGATAGAGACTTGAAAATTTTATATTAAAAGAAAGACCAGAATCTTTGCCCAAAGTTACGGAAAATATCAATATGGAGAAAAATGAAACCAGACCTGTTATCTCTGTGACCAAAACTTAACTCCAAAGGGATCAAAGACATCAATGGAATATCTATATCCTGAAATTGCTAGCAGAAAAAAAATAGACAGCATTTCTCAACTTGTAGTTGCAGATAATGATTTTCTCAATAAAACATGCTATCAAAATGTAGGATCTTACAAAAGGAAAAAGTATAGTTCATCAAAGGAAAATAAGAAGCAAAAGACTAGGCAACTCACAGTATAAAAGATGACTCGGAGAGGAGGGAGGGGGAAGAGTGTTTGAACAAGGGGATACATGGATAAGAAATGAGACTTTATTCATAATAAAAAAAAATGAAAAAAGGAATCTTCTCCAGCCCTGCATCTGACAGGGAATTATTATCAATAATAAATATCTCAAAAAACTAAATATTAAGAAAATAAGTAACCAAAGTTTAAAATGTACTGTCTGTCTTTTATAATGAAATACCTGAAGAGACCATGGAGGTGGCTGAGGAAGAAAAACAAGATTTTATTAATAGTCTTATCCAATAAAACATTCTCTATGTTATAATGGCAGCTTGTCAGCTAAGATGTGCACACTTATACAATAGTGTTGTGGCTGTGGTGGAGTAATTATCTACTTTCTGACTGAATCTGAGACTTGTTCCACAGAAAATAATTGCAGTGGTTCCTAGTATTGCAATCCTAGTCAAAAGCACATTTATCACTAGGAAGGACATAGTTCCAGGCTAGATCTTGCTTTATGTGTGTGTACATACATACATACATACATACATACATACATACATACATATATACATACACACATGTGTATGGGATGTTGTTGTTGCACAAATCCTAACTGGTCTTTTAATAAAAACCTAGAGCCAGATATTGGGGTAAAGCTGAAAGATCAGAGATAGAAAAACAAGCCACTAGAAAAACTTGTCACCACAACCACTGAACAGCTTGGGATCGGAAACACCTTAGACTGACTCCTTGAATCCCTCTCCCCCAGAGGAACACCTGACTCACTCTTGATGTTGGGGGGAGAAAACTGTATTTGCCAGGAATGGAAGTTGAACTAAGTAATAGTGGGACCTTGGGACTGCCTGCCCATGGTGGGGATGGGGAGATGTGGAGAAGAGAGAATGACCTGATGTGGTAGGAGGGGGAAGGGACCTTGAATAAGGATATACAAGGATAGAAAATGTGACTTCTTTGTTCATAATTTAAAAAAAAAAAAGAATCAGCAGACCTGGTGTTCTGAAACTCTGCTTGTTATATAGGTGCTTATTCCTTAAAATAATGTGCAGGTTATAGGTTCAGACAGCTTCTAAAACCACCTCATTGTATTATTTTCCTGATATACTGTGGTGTTCTGACATAATTACCAACTTAGTGTAAATAAAGTTTTCTATTAAAAAAAAAAGAAAAACATGTCACCACCACTGAACAATCAAGACAAAAGGGATCCTGTCTCCACAAATTCTCAAACTGAATTCAAGTCCTCAAGTCCAAGGAAGGGTTGAATTCCTGTCTTTTCCAGCCTATACATATTCTCTGCCCAGCCATACTACTTCCTGTATCAGTCTTCCTAGTTCTAGGATTAAAGGTGTGTTTAACTACTGACTGGATCTGTTTTTTCTCCAGACTGAATTAATTTTGTATAGTCCATTGTGTACTTGAACTCACAGAGATCCAGACAGATCTTTGCCTCTCAAATGCTGGGAGTAATGTGTGTGCTACCACTACCTAACCTCTGTGGCTAAATTTGTGACTTGCTCTATCCTCTGATCTTGAGGCAAGCTTTGTTTCTTAGATTATAAACATCACCACAGTGTGTGTGTGTGTGTGTGTGTGTGTGTGTGCACGTGCACGCCTGCACCCACATGCACGTGTATGTGTGTGTAAAAGCCCACGTACATAAGTTCTTTTAATCTTTGTTAGAGAACCTTAGTTCTACAGCTCTTGGAAGAATGTCTTACTTTAAGAAGCAAATGTGCTCTACAGGAAGTTGAAGAGCAAAGAAACAAATTTAAAAGTTGTCTGGTCTATCTAGTTATTCTAAATGTTAACATTTTACATAAATGTGATGACATATCAGAAAACAGCAAAATGTATCATATAAAACCAGAATAAAACATATTCTTAGCAACTTACTATAAAGTGATTGTTTTCCCCCACCCAAACTATTTTGCATAAGAAATAAAGATATATTAGGTCTTTCATATTGAAATCTCATTGCTTTCTCATTGCTGGCTGTTAACTGAACTTCAGTTGCTCAATTATAATCTCATGAGATATACATTCAGAGTGCATTTTATAGTACTTGTCTAAAGTAGAATGAGTTAAGTTTTATCTCTATAATACATGTCTTGTAGACAACTGGTAGTAAGAAATTCTACACTTCTTTTAAATTCAAAATCTTTAGTCAATTTTGGAATTTTTATGATTCTCCTTTTGACCTTGAAGAGCTAGTTTTATCATTCCAGGGACTGTATCCTTATCTTAATGTATTCTTTTGCCTCAGAAGTAACACAAACACAGAATGTGACATGAGGCACTTTGAAATGTATAAAAATATTATGAGTATGATAAATCCTCTTATACACTGGTGTACATTACTGACACTGCTTAACAGATTGTATCATCTACCTTCTGGAGGACACAGTATGTTTTTGCTTCTATTGTTTGACATGTTTGAAATAACTGAGTGAGAAGGCAGATGAGTTAGTATCATTATTTGCATGCTTACCAGGAACAATCTCAGGTGGCATAGTGTTCACCATCTGGTTTAATTTGTCCAATCTCACTTTGAATTGAGTAATAAAATCTCCAAGCTTTATTTTATCTGGAAGTTAAAATTTATAGAATTTTATGCATTTTGGCTAAAGTCACACTAATGTTAAAACTCAAAGTTTGTAATGAATCTTCACTCTTTCAATGCATATGTAATTTTCCAAAGATATACTTTATGAAGAGAAACTAAGGTCTCCAGTGATAAACTTCTTAGGTAATTTCAAAGACTATAGATATGCCATTGTCTGATGTCAGATTCTGTATAAACACATTTATTTTGTAAATTTTCATGTATGCAATGATAAACCTCATATATTATCAAAAACATTCCATTCACATCTGTGTTTTGTTTGTAAATCAATTCTGTTTTTGAATGTCTAAAAAAAATTTCAAAGAGGGAGGGAAAAAAAAGAGATGGAGATATTGATAGAGGGAGCCAATGTAAGATTTGAAAGAGGCCTGGTGCTAGGGAAACCTCCAAGAACTCACAGGATGTCCCTGCCTAGGACTTCAATCAATAGTGGAGGGGGTACCTAGATAGGACTTCCCCTATAATCAAATGAATAGCCACCCTAATTGTCATCACAGAATTTACATCCAGCAATAAAGAGGCAGAAGCAGAGATTCATAGCTAAGCATCAGGTTGAACTCAAGTTCAGCTAAAAAGAGTGAGAGGAGAGTCTATATGAGCAAATGGATAGGGAATATGTGGAGGATTCCCACTGAGCTGGCTGTCTGAAGCTCTGGGGAGCTCACAGAATCAAGACCAACCACTGGGAAACCAACAGGTAAAGAAACTAAACCATTCAAAGGTAGATGACTGCCGATTGGCATTGGCAGTATGTGGAATAGAATCAGACTATGTTCCTGTGCTTGAACTGGCACCTTGGAGCCCACTCCTTACAGAGGAACACCTAAATTAGTCTCAATATTGGGATGATGTTATCAGACTTAGGGTTAGGGTTAGGGTTAGGATACACCAGACTGAACTGAAGGACCTTGGCACTCCTTGCCTGCGGTGTGGGGAGGCTGAAGGAAGACTGGGAGAAATTAAGAGGAGGAAAGAGAGGGCTAACAGGGGGATACATGTAAAAATTTTAAATAAAAAAGAAAAAACAATTTCAATTTTCAAAGTCTTGATTCTTTATTTTTATGTCAAAAGAGAGACTACTCATATGAGAAACATTGGTGAGAATGTCACCCTTCCATTTAATCAAGTAATACCTCTAGCAATATCTAACCAAATTGAACATTCAGACTCTTTGTTCACCACATGCATAAGAAGGATACTATAAATTGTGTATCAGGAAGCTGAGACAGGCAAGCTTATGACAAGTCAGAAGATGGAGGACTGAAAGAAAACTTGACAAAGCAGGTGTAGAGTAATGAACTGGAACAAACATTTTAGGGGGGTTACTGTCAGGATGGGATCTCAGAAGTAGTGCTTTATTTACGAAATAAACCAAAACAAGTTTAAGTTCTAAAGCCAAGATCATTCTAGACATTGAATGTGGAAGATGATAATAAATAAGAATTATTGGAAGCATCCACATCTTGACATGAGGAAGTAATGCATGTTTTGGGTTAAGCCAAATTAAGAAAGCATATATATGCCTAATAGTGGTACTGCTGCATCCTGTCATTGGTCCTTCTCATCTTTACGTCTCATACACATATTATTTTCAGGATGAATGCTCCAAACTCCTTAGTAACCCTTTTTTTTCTTAAATTTGCTTACAATAATAATTTGCTTTTGTCATTAAATGTACTGACAATATAGTTTTGATAGATACAAAATAAAAAAAAACATGTAAATCACAAAATCTCACATTTTCCCAGTTGCAACCAATTATATCCAAGAAAATTTTAAATAATTCTTGGTGTATAGATATATAAAATAGATACATAAATCAATAATTTCGTCATAATAAATTTGTTTAAAATTTTTTAATAGCATAGGGTTTTTTTTTTACTATTTTATTCATCAAATAAAGTCCCTTTTCTCATGTATTACCTTGTTCTTCCTCCCTTCCCCTTCCCAATCCCTCCCAGTCTCTTCAGCCTCCCTCTTCCCCATCCCCCATCCCCTCCCCGAAAAGGACAAGAAGTCCTCAGGTGGATCAGATCAGCATCCACTCCAGGCAGGTCCAATTTCCTCATCATAATGTCAAGATAGGTGTTCCTCTAGAAGTAATGGGCTCCAAAGTGCCAGTTTGATCCCTCCCCTTGAGGCACCACATACTGCCCATGTCAGTGAACAGCTGCCTATCTTTGGAGGGCCTAGTTTCTTTTCTTGATGGTTCCCCAGTGGCTGTTCTTAATTCAGTGAATTCCTCAGAGCTCCAGCGGGCCATCACTGTGGGATTTTTGCTCATAAGCCCTATCCCCTTGCTCATATAGCCTCTTCTCCCCTGCTTTCAGCTGGACCAGGAGCTCAGCCCAGTGCTCAGCCATATATCCCTGCCTCTACTTCTATTCATTGTTGGATGTAAGTTCTGTGATGGCACTTGGGGTGGTTCTTCATTTGATTATAAGGGAAGTCCTGTCTACATATAATTTATCATATTCACGATAAAAGCAAATTTTCATATAAGTGATATACATATATGTTATTTGTTATTTCAATGTAATTCATAACCAACAGTAGTCTCAATCAGAGCCAAAGTGATTTAGAAAGCATTTGTTGGTATTGCCCGGCAAAATATCATGTGCAAACTAAGTGATCATGTTGTATAGCTATAAGCAAACCACCGCAAGGAAATCACACACAATAAGGTGGGTAAGTACTGCCAAAAATACATGTTTGATTTGGAATTAAATGTTGATGATAGTACATACAGAGTGCTTTAATTGTTGCAATTTTTTCACATCCCCCACATTCAGATATTTGAGCCAATAGGCTATGACAAGCCACAGTGTAAGGGACTAGGGTATAAGATAGACTTTAAGCAACTAACAACAGAACACTGGCATGCCAGGAGGACAGAGGCAGATTCTAGTAGACAGGCTGAAATTTGATGTTGCAACTTGCAACATCATAGGAACCTGAAAAATCACTTAAGTTTTTACCTTTGCTCAATTTCAACTGAAGATTTAAAACTCAGGGAGAGAGTAAGAAATTGGAGAAGGAAACTCTGTAAAATATATTTAGTTTAAAATGTCATAAAATGTATGCTAATTTTAAAATGAAAATAAAGGGAAAGTATAACTATATGAAATAATAGATTTATTAACTGATTTGACTATGATAATCATTTTTCATAAATATGTATCTACTATAATGAATGGAATGCTGTTTTTAAGTGTTATTAAATGTGCAACACTGAAGTAAGGATTGATAGAGGCAGACAATATTAATGATTCAGTGGACTCAATTCCTAATGTATGAATTACACTAGTGAATATTACTTTTTTGTATTCTCTTAGAATTTGAAGAACTGAAAACTAAATGTGAAGCCAACCTGACTTTTATTCCTTTAAAGCAATGGTTCTCAACCTGTGGACTGTAATACCTTTGTGGTCAAATGACCATTTCACAGGGATTGAATATCAGATATCCTACATTAAGATTCATAATAAAATCATAAATTAGCAAAATTACAGTTATATCCTGTTAGAACTCATTTTATATTCATGAAGATTAAAACTTGCAGATATACTAATTTAGATTCTAATCTATTTTCTGGTCAATGATAAATTCTTTCAACTTGAATGTTTTTTCCTTCTACCCACTACACTTTAACTCTATTAAATGTTTGCACATTATTTTTCTCATTTCTTCTAGTCATTTTTACCAGCTAAATGACAGTAGATGCTAGTTTTAAACTGTCTTAGTCTCACTTTACTCATAAGTAAACTGGTTAGATTGAAAATAACAAATTCCTAACCTTATGATGAGAAGTTAGTGAGAAAATGCTTATAAAGCATTGCCACAATACTCGGTGTCTTAATTAGGGTCTCTATTGTTGTAATGAAACATCATGACTAAATCAAATTGGGTTGGTGAGTGTTGCTTACTGTATTTATTCTTATGACTTGCTCAGCCTTATTTCATATACAGCCTAGGACTACCATCCCAGAGATGACACCACGCACACATGGTTGGTCCTCCTCCATTAATGACTAATTAAAGATATCCTCCACAGGTTTGCCTGTGGATCGTATGGAAGCATTTTCTTAATTAAGGTTCTCTTCTTTCAGATGACTATACCTTGTGTCAAGTTGAAAAAAAAACTATCTAACATATTTGATATCATTAAATGTTCCTGTTTATAAGGTAATAATAGCTTTCTCATAATCTACAATCAGATTAATGATATATAAGTTTCTTAGCACATAATTGGTATCACTTAAACAGTATTGTGCTGTCTTCTAAAAGCACACATTTTCACAGTGACTATTGCTATCAAAATTATCATAAAACATTCATGATATCCAAATAGAGAACCTATTTTCTACACTGTTATATCTAGTAAAAAAGTTATCATAATACTTTGAGACACGATTCCTAAGCAAACATTGTGTAAAGCAAATACTGGCATGTGAGCACATATATTAATAGAAACCTCTGAAGAAATTAGGAGGGGATATGGCTACTTTAAAAGAAATGGATACTTCTGTAATGTCACTGTCAGTCAAATTGTATTACTTAGTGTAATACATCTTTAGCTCTCTTAAATGCTGTCTGTATTCTCAGCATGATAGTAAAGAGGGATTAAGAAATGTGGCAGTTACTTGAGCACTTACATATAAAAATGCAAGAAAACTGTGGTAGAAATGAAACTGTCAGAAAACACAAAAGAGTGAGATACAAGCAATTTGTTTGTTTCAAACACTACTTGGAAACAATGCAAGTACAAGTCTAGTTCCAAGAAATTAGCATCAACTAACAAGTTACAATTCAATTAAGGATGATGATATAATGCAAACAATTCAAAAAATGCAGATTATAAAAGCATCAACATGTTTCAATGAATTTATTCTGCATAAAAAATAGAGATTATGAAAGTAAATGCAGACAGGCCATATTTGGGAAAGAAAATGATTTATCAAATATCATACAGATGTTAACTAGAGTAATTTTGGCTTCACATCAAAATGATAATGAATTGAGTAAACTTCATTGGTTTGCTGAAAACAATGGAAATGTATATAATGGAACACAATTATAGTGCTGAAACTGGGAAACAAGTGTAACAGCTGTGTAATAAGCAAACAGCGAGGAAAAGAATTCATATTAAAGAGTAATTACTCAACATGGGGTAGGGATGGCAATATTTTTGACATGGAAGAAATTTTTTACCTCATAGTTTAAATATTTAAGCTTAGTTATGAGAATAAGGAATAACTTTGGCATGCTTCCAAAACTTTTTCTTTAATTGATATTAAAGGAAATTATTATGTGGAATGCTCTTTAGGGGATTTCTTTTTTTTTTGAATGTCTATACCATTTTAACAATTGAATCAAGTAATCTATCCTACAAATCTCCTCTTTAAAAAATATGTTAATCAATAAAACAACCCTACAAGGGTGCTCCTGACTAAACGGAGAAGCACTACAACATGACATTAAAATATTTGAGTGTGCTGTCTTCCAATTGTACATAGATAAGTCTATAATCTTAATGGGGATCTCTTTATTGGGAAGCAACTCTGGATAAAAATTATAACGGTCAGCAACACAACTGCCATTTGAAACTGGGAAACAAAAGCCAGAGTTCTTAAAATTCTTCAATGAAATGGTAATTGAATGAATTACATTCCCAAATCATTGATTATATACAGTAAGCCTTATTTATATGACCTTTGCAACTTCCCATGCTAAATATCCATATAATATTTTTCTAATATACTTTGATTTTAATAAATTTTGTTTACTTATAATATTTGAGACCAAGTTTCATAAGATTTAAGACTTTGAATTGATAATATTGTTACTAATTAAAAGAAGTGTCATGGCATACAGATTTGTATGAATATGTAAGTTATTAGAACAATGTTTGGTGCAATAAGGGCTCAAGACTGAAATCATGATGTTGAGGGATTATAGGCTGTTCTATTTCTTTCCAAATTCTCACAGGTAAGGGTTTCCACATTACATCTCTTCACAGTGAGACTTCTTTCTTTTATTCTTTTCTTATCCTTTAAAGAATGAATTTTAATGAAAAAAAAAGAAAGAAAGAATTTTAATTCTGCAGGATTCTCCAAGGTCTACCTAATATTTGGCTGTGGAAGTCTGCACTTGATTTTATGAGTTGCTAGTTGAAGTCTCTCTGATGACAATTGATAGGCACCAACCTATGAGTACACTGCAAGAAAACTTGCAGACTCAACTAATCTGGTCTCATAGGGGCTCACAGAGACTGAACCAACAACCAGGGAGCCTGCATAGAACTGACTTAGGATCTCTGAATACATTTTTCTTTTTTTTTCAAAATTAACTTTATATTTATTTTAGTAAGTCAAAATTTACACTAATGTAAAACAATTTGAAATTAATACTTGTTTTTTGGATTAAAGTGGATTCAATAATCTACTCATTTATTTCATTATTTCTTTTTGTGCTTTTTGCTTCTTCTTTATTTATTTATTTTTATAGAATAAAGCCTTTTTTATCCATGTATCCTCTTGTTCCAACTCCCTTCCCCATCCTCACTCCTCCAGGACAGTCTCCAGCATCCCTCCTCCCCATCCCCCATCCCCTCCCCAGAAAGGGCAAGAGGTCCCAAGGTAGATTAGCTCAGCATCCACTCCAGAGAAGTCCAATTTCTTCATCCTAATATCAAGACTGGGGTAGGTGTTCCTCTGGAGGGAATGGGCTCCCAGGTGCCAGTCCATGCACAGAAACAGTCTGATCCCTCCACTTGAGGCTCCACATACTGCATATGTCAGTGGACAGTTGCTTATCCTAGGAGGGCCTAGTTTCTTTTCCTGATAGTTCCAAGGTGGCTATACTTGATTCAGTGAACTGCTTATAGCTCCAGCCATCGGTCACTGTGAGAATTTTCCTCATAGTCCCTATCCCCTTGCTCATATAGACTCTCCTCCCCTGCACTCAAATAGACCAGGAGCTCAGCCCAGTGCTCAGTCATATATCCCTGTCTCTACCTCTATTCATTGTTGGATGTAAGTTCTGTGAAGGCACTTAGGGTGGCTATTCATTTGATTATATCTGCATACATGTTACAGGTGTGTATCATGCTCTTCTTATGGGACACCTAACAGTGAGAGCAGGGGCTGTCTCTGACTCTTTTTCAATATTTTGGGACTCTATTCTTCATCCTAGGTTGCGTTGTGCAGTCTTAATATGAAGGGATGCTCCTAGTCTTATTTCAACTTGTCATGTCACATTTAGTTTATGTCCATGAGAAGCCTGCCCTTTTAAGAATAGGAACAGAAGAGGAGTGGATGAGAGGGCCCCAGATGAGGTGAGGAGTTGGAACTGTGAGAAGAGGAGGAACAAAAAATAGTGATAAGATTGCAATACATAAATAAAATATTTTAAATTACTATAATTAGATTACTCTCTCTCAGAAACTTAATCTATATCTTGAATGACAAAGTAGCCCAGGGTGAACAACCACATACAGTCTGGAATTAGAAATTCCTAATTATTTAAAGAGCTCAGGGGAATTTTGGAAGATTCTGATAATAGAACAGTTTCTAGGGATTAAACTTGCACAGGATTCTCCTTTCTTAAGGCATTAAACTAATTACTTTGGCCTTGTGGAATGTGGAAGAATCTTCCTCACTACCACACTTTTCCCAGGAATCAATCCATGGAGAAAGACAGAGTGCATCTTCCTTCCTGATTTCCATTCCTCTTTATAATCAAGGAGTAGAATTTTTTTTTTCCTTTTTCACAATCTAAATGAAATGTTGTGGATACTAGCTATTTCATTTTTAAATAGAAAACAAATAGGAAATCTTTCTCTCTGTTTCTCCCTTGCTTGTTCTCTCTCTCTCTCTCTCTCTCTCTCTCTCTCTCTCTCTCTCTCTCTCTCTCTCTCTCTCTCTTTCTCTCTCTCATAATTTATGACTGCCATAGTCCAGTTAGGGTAGGAGTCTTAAGTATAATCTCTGTATAATAACTGACATAGTGAATAAGTACAGCAGCTGCTCTTGGCCAAACTTGTACTTCTTTAATTGGCCTTC